>JAOXNP010045572.1:0-10832 GCA_028571245.1 Chromodoris orientalis
ATAAATACAAAAACAATTTAACTCAAATTCAATCATTTTAATGTGTCTGTTTGGCAGACATTAATATACCTTCAGACCAACAAAATATACTTTGTTGGGAACTCTCAAGGAAATGTCCTGCTTTTGCCTATGTGTCTTCGCCTGTGTCTCTCTTCATGACATTTCTATTTTTAGAGCAACCTTTTAAATGTGATCTTAGGTGAATGTTATTGACAGGTTCAACTGTAGCTTGAATTTGAACGAGAACAAGTTTTCAGCCATTCTGTGACCTTTATCTTGACAATTGAAGAGGTCATAAGCATGTTTTTCCTTTAAATGAATGCATGTGCATGAAATGAAATAATGCCATTTAACTGAAGATATCAACCTTGATATTTTTAAAGAGAAGTTTGATTTGTGACCAGCAATGGTTGAACAGAGTCCTCAATTTTTAATAACTGCATGGAATTTTCAATCACATATATATATATGTATGTTCATATTGCTAGACCTGTACCATACATTCAAAGCATTCTGATGCATGTCATATACCTCTGCCATTTAAGGGTGCCTAGCTTTATAATATAATGTGAAACCAATGAATGCAAAACAAATTAGTGAAAAGAAAGACTGACTATCTGATTTTTTATTTTTGTTTTTATATGTTGTTTCTATGTCTTTGTTTACTGTATTGCTAATTTTTTGCTATTATTTTGAGCAGTGATTTTATTTTGCACTTTAAATTCATGTGGGAGGGGAAGGGGTGTTTTTGATTATTAATGTAGCTTGATATTTTAAGTCTCTATTTTTGTTTCTATAGGGTTGAGTTCATTATTTCCTTTTGATTTCTATTTCACTGCCATTTTTATGGGCCAAGGATCATGTATTAAAATAATTGCTCTCTTTCTAATGTAACTTTTATGCCTGTGCAGGAGTTTGTATTTCCTTGTATTTTGGTTGACTTACAATTCTCAGCAGTCCTTGCTGTAAATAATTAATGATAATAAATCATTTCTTTAGTGTGCTAAGTCCATATGTTAATCACTTTGCCTTACAGTGTTATGTACACAGCATAAAGCCTTGTGAACTGTTACATTTCATGAGCCACCTTCATTGCTTTCATTGTATTGATATTGTTTATTTCAAATGCTTCTTTTCCTCTTTGGCAAATTCTTTTCCTCTTCTGAAAACTATTCTGCTACTTCTGTTCTCTCTTTTAACTCGTCTGTAGCCTATCGTCTTACTTTTTCCTATGGGCACTGAGATGACCTAAAACCCCAAACAAACAAACGTTGATCATGTTTTGAAATGTAGTCTGATATGCTTATCATACGATCTGTCACTGTTAGTTCTTTGCCAACCATAAGAATACACCAGCTTGCTAGGAATGGCAGTATATATTTTCAGATTTCCTTACATATTTTGTCCCTTTTCTTTTTGTAATATTTTTCACCAGAAGGTATATTAAGCAACATAGAATAGAGAAACATAACAAATTATCTTAAGCCTACCTGGAACAATGCTTGAGACAAGATATAGTACCTACACAATCTTGAAGAAATTTTTGTTTAAAAAGAAAATCAGACAAGGTAACTTTTCTTGAAAGAGATTTTTATTTAGCACAAGGCGCTCGGCAGGTTGTATATTGTCAAACTAAGGGGGAGGCTATATAAACATAAACCTCCATTGTAAAAAATGGCCTGGAAAGCATGTGGTAAAAAGAGAAGAAATAGTAAAGTATTGATGGAAAGTTTCATGACTGAAATTCTAAATGATGAAGGTGAAACAGTGAACAACAATTACATTGTGAAAAGGATTTGACCTACTCATGGACTATACTCTGTCACTCTTTATGAAGGAAAGAAGCAGGATTGGGAGATCATTTTCTTCTTTATTTGAATTTTTTTTTTTAAATCCCAGCCTCATACCCGTACCGCCATTGTTTGTCAGTTTAATTTAGTATACTGCTGTTAGTAATTTAGAATTTGCAATTTTAACTCTCTTTTCTGTATATCTTTAATACAACAGAAATACGGCAATAATTTTTACATGCATTTTATGCTAGCCTACACCTAGTGTTAGTTTCCTATCTATCCCGGTCCTCTGCAGGATCTCACGTGAGGCCTCTTTCCATGCCCTTCGCCCTATTTGGCGCTCCAGTTAATGTTATGTCGCATTATATCAAAATTGGCCTTGCATATATGCAACTGTTATTCCTGTACAACACTATGACAAAGGGAAAGATATAGACGCTACCATGCGCTTGAGGTTGGGAAATCAAAATCAAACAATGTTTCTCAAGGCACGAGTGTACTCGGCGCAGAGCCTCACCCCAAATAGGCCCCTCTATTGATATACGAAAGCATAATATTATGGGTATACCGTCCTGCACAGAGACCATCCCACCTCGAAACTTGTTCAGGCTTTCTAATTTATTTGAACTTTGCGCCTTATGCTGAGACATGCCCAATGACGTAAACCCTTCAAAACCCACAATGAGCACTTGTATCTCAATTCATTGCAGAGCCATCTCAAGTACAATGTCGTCCGTTAATGAGATCCTACCCAAGTTATTCACCAATTCATATGAATCATTATGAGAATTAAATTACTGACATTACTGACATTTGTCATTTAGTTTGTTGTCTCCATTTTCTCTCTAGAAAAGACAGCCCTGCTGTATTATAATAGCACAATGCTATAACCTGGGAGTAGTTTCTTTCATCTTAATCAACAAGACCTTTCCTGATTTTATTGAATATCGGTGGATCTGTTAGTAAAATAAACATCATACTGTTCTTAGGAAAAAGATGAAGAACAGTGTGTTATTATTAGTTGTATCATATATTGGTGATCTTCTCTATACAATGGTTGTTTTACTTTTGGCAGCTTTCCGAAACGAGTCTAATCTGATCAGCATGTAATTATTAAAACAAATACGACGAACAACCAAGTTCAAGCTAATAATGCTAATAAAGTCTTTACCAACTATCTATTATATTCATTTCCTTATCCTTAATTCATGTTCTAATACTTTTAGATAATATTTGTTTGGTCCATACTACACTTTAGAGATGGCCATCTTACCAATAAGAGCCATATGATTCATCTTTTGTACATCGGTTTTCCCTAACCCTGGTATCTGTAAGATTCCTAGCATTACTTCATTTACACTAAGTTTTATGAGCCTTTTGGTAAAGGTCTGTATATGACGTTCTATTACTTGCCAAATCTTCTTAATGGAATTACACTGAAAAAAAAGTGTTCTGCAAAGTCAGTCGCTAAACAACTTTTGCAAAGAGCAGATTCAGTAACTCTCATTTTATGTAATAGAATGTTAGTTGGAGAATAATATGGGTAATTTTCCACTGTAGCAATATGAGCCTGACTTCCACAGTAAACCAAACAGGGATTTTCCAATAATTCTTGTTTTACAACCTTTCCTTTCCCAAACATTTGTAACGTGTTTTTTTTTTGTTTTTTTTTTGCCTCATAATTTCTTTCCTTGTGAGATTTTGAAACAATTCCTTCGTTTGGTTGTCCATAGCAAATTGTACCTGTTAGCTTGCTGACGCATTAATCACGGCCTAATAATCTATGCCGTTGTAACTACCATGCACTTCTTTAGATTTTGTTAATATTATAATATTGCTACCTTTGTAAAAGTCTTGGAGGTAAACAATATTTCTAACGATTGACTTTTTTATAAATAGGTATTGTCACTTAAAACGTATCTTGCCATTATTAAATATGCAAACTGTCATATTCTCGTTTTCTACCCCACGATACTTAATCCATTTAACCTGTGGCAATTTTTTCCAGAAATCACTTCGGATGAGATCCATTCCTTGAAATTCTCTCAGACTTATATTGCTATGAAAGACACTCACCCCCCCCCCTTTTTTTATGGAAAAGTCTTGGTATAACTTTCCATTCAGCTCATTTGAATTTCATTTGATTCATTCATTGACAAGGACTAGACGATTTTTATATATTTCAGCAACGGCCAGCCTGTACAAACAACGAAAAGGAAAAAAATGTTCCTAGTCTATCCATCTTTAGGTCAAGTGGAAAAGCAAAGACAGTGAAAACCGCATCAGCCATTGGTACAGAAAAGGTGATTGTCTCACGACTAATCGAAGGTGGTGAGTCAAGCAAAGAAGAAGGGACAATTCCAACCCCATCAGCCATTGGTACAGAACAGGAACAAGGTATAGTAAACATTTATGATAATAATGTTGTACAGGAGATCAGCCTGGTGTATACACGTTTGGGATTCGTTTGTACTCATTATTCAAGGTTGATCTCGAAATCTCCACGTTCAGACAACATGGACACACCAGCAGTCAAGTTTGCTGCGAAACAACTTGCTTTATTTTTTCCCGAAATAAAAATTAATGCATTCAGAGTAAAGAAAGATAAATAGAAATTCTTCAGCATTCGGAGATACCACTTTTTTTTTTTTCAATTATCATTAGCGTTGCAGTAAACGTAAACCGTAACACCACTTGAACGGTGATATACCGGGTGACCCCCTTACCCCCCTCCCCCCAAAAAAAACAAAAACAAAACAACAACACAAAAAAACAACAACAAAAAACAAACAAAACAAAACAAAAAACAACAACAACAAAGATACAAACAACAAACAAGAAACAAAACAAACACAAAATAAAACAAAACAAAATCAAACAAAAAACAAACCAAACCAAAACACAGCACAACAAGACAACAAAGCAAAAACAATAAAAAACAAAAACAAAAAACAAAAAATACACAAAAACAAAACAAAACAAACCACAAAACAAACGGTACCTAGGAAAATATCAATACCTTTAGTGGTTTGCTTGCATTATGCACACAATTGATTTGAAAGGGAGTAACTTCTAACATTCACAAAATGTTTTATAGATTTAAATCTACATGACACTTGTCGTGCCTAGATCTAAACATGGCTTGGTCAATTCGTCAACAAGTCTTTACGGTTATAACTTACTTAAATCAGGGTCACTTAAACAATCCTGAATCTTATTCAAGAAAGAATTTAATATAGACTATGTCTAAGAAATTCCAATGTAAATGGCTCTGACGAAAACTTGTACAGAAAGTCACCTTCGAGGCCAACAAACTCTGGTCGTCCCTTAAGTTCATGAAACCTTGTCAACAACAGAATTCGAGAATCCACTCAACATTCACCCAAAACGTCCATCCGTCGCTGCAGAATTGAATAAGATATTCCAAGGAATCATTGAGGCAGATCTTAAAGCTAGATTTGAATCTAAAACCGTACCTTTACCATATCCACCAAGCCTTGACAACACGACACATGAATGTGAGAGTGACCATGTGCAGATGGTCTTTGGAGACAATCAAATATGATCAATCTTTAACAAAGCGAATTTGGTCCAGTGACGAAGCTTCCTTTAATGTAAATGGTTACGTGAATTTAAAAAAAAAATAATGAGATACAACAGATTCCAATGGACCAGTGCCATCAGGCTGCTGAAATATTTTTACGCAGCGTATGGACATGTATTATGCGGAGAAGGTGCCATTTGGAGAAAGTCTTGTGTAGAATAACTGTATTTGGGGAGCGGATCATCTGATCAACTTGAAAATTTCAGATGACATTTACTTATGTTCAGGACGTTCCATTAAAATATGTTCTATAATCCAGATGCTATATTTTGGGGTCAGTAGGTACTCTGATATCAACTTTAGTGAGGAGATACTGACCTAAAACATGTTTCTCTTGTTACAGAAGATTTCGCCAAGCCCTGGAAGATGTATATACGGCGAGATTTTTAAAAATTATTTACGTAAAATATGCATTCATCTACAATTTTTCTGTTCTTGGTTTATGTCGCAAATTACGATGCTGTTATTTTACCAGACTCTTGTTTTACTCACAAAAATCGAGATAGATGAAATGTCTTTGCCTTGAATCCCTTTCCTACAATTGTTACAGCTTGAAAAGCAGAATCCAATGGGTTCGCTGACTTTTACAGCAGCTCTCGATATGGTGCCTCTCCAACGACTACGTTATAAACATTGAGGTGGTGTTGCTTGAACATAAATCTGTTCAGGACATTTCAAATAATTCAAACATTCACAGCAATGACAGTAACAAAGGGAGGTCTGTGGCAGAATACTTCTTAAAGACATGTATATAATATCAAGTTCTCCAAACTAAAAAACAAAACCGTTTAGGATAAAATAGATCTACATAGTAATAGTAATAAACCTGACGATTACCGATTAGCATGTATGCATTCACATTTGGACATTAACATGTAGGCATCATCATCTAGGCATAAATGTGTAAGCTTATTGTTGTGCCCTTGTAAAAGTTAAACCATTTCAGACGGAAAGTAGAATTTTTGTACAGCCATTATTTTTCTTGCATTTCCTCTTTCTTCTATCCGATAGGCATAAGCCCGACTATCACGTTCCAGGGCATTATTCAAGATCTACATTTCCTTAGCAGCTCTTGGACTCCTTTGGGTCAATTCATTCAAGCAAAGAAAAACTTGGGAAACAGCTTTGATGTCACTAGTGGTCTTATAAAAATACCCACAGACGGTTTCTATACTTTGAACATCAGCGGAAAGGTTGAAGGTGATGGAGAAGCGGCACTGTATGCTTTTCTAGTGGACCCCAACACGAGAGACAGGAAAAAATCGTTGTTTGGTTTGAATCTGCCGACGAAGCAGAAGAGTACTTCTGCAAGCAACTCACAGCAGTCTTTCTTTTTTGCTCATGAATGCATTGAAATTTGTGGAAGGTCTTGGGAAGGCAGTCCATATCTGGTGGGCTTAGCTTGTGGTTTGGCGCAAGATGTAGCTTGAACCATTGTACAATGGAGTTCAGGAATGTGATATGAATTGTAGATGCTTCAACGTGGCTGATTTTGGTTTCTCTCATCATGTAGGCATTTATGTACGGGGATGGAAGAACAGGGGGACTGTGTGTGTGTCTGAGGGGGAGGGGGCGCTTAATATACTAGAGGGTGCGTGGGACTCTATTATGGTCCGAACTTGTAGTTAGATGGTTTTCAGTGACGAATTATTGGCATTTAAAATTTTACCATCGTTCTGATCAAAAACTGGTCAGATCAGTTTTCAGAGTTTCAGTCCAACCATATGGAACAACTTTTAGGCAAACTCATTCCTTAGTGGAATTTTGAAAGCATTTGAAGAGACATTTCTTATTCCAATATTATTTTTAAAATTTCGTTGTGCTTACATTATGTTTAGAACCTATCAATCATTTCATTATTTCTGTAAGCACCTTGTTATTCACGTACTATCACCATCTCATTCTTCTTCTGGCTAGCATTGGCATTCTACCATTAGTAGTGTATTGTCTCAAATTAGCTTACATGCAGTTAATATCCTGTGCTTTCAGTATATTGTAGATGGAATTCCATTGAAAACGTCATTATTTCTGATGGCCATGATTCTTCTGTTCGTTTTTGTTGTTTTTTGTGTTTTATTTTGTTTTGTATTTGGGTTGTTGTTTTTTTTATCTGTTTAAGCAACATACCTGAGGCTAGTAGTTTTTGCTTGCATGTGTTATTTAGTTGGAGAAGATAGTTCATTTTATGTCTCTATCTTTATCTGCTTCTGATACCAAAGAAAACAGTTTTTACCAAGGGATAGCAGCCCTTCTGAAAGTTGACTTTTGATTGCAGTTAGTGCAAGAAGTACACATGGGACCAACGATTGAGTCCTGTAGCTCCAGGTAGTAAAACGACGAGAAGTAGCCTTATAGGTAATTTTTTAAA
The DNA here is from genome assembly GCA_028571245.1 of Chromodoris orientalis. Lineage (NCBI taxonomy): Eukaryota > Metazoa > Mollusca > Gastropoda > Nudibranchia > Chromodorididae > Chromodoris > Chromodoris orientalis. Next base: position 7,766 of record JAOXNP010045572.1, read on the forward strand.
GGCTTTATGAGGAATTATAATAACGTTGTCCTCTAAAGTTAGATTTGGATCTCAAGTTGTAATGTCCCCGTTTGGATTCCGTTTCCTCAACTGAGAGGTGTAGAATAGGCCCAATACCAGATATCCCCATGCATGTCGTAAAAAGGCTACTAAGGGTCAAGTGACAGCTGCTTCTCTCTTCTGTCCTGTCTTTTTGTCAGGCTCTATTTTGTTTTACATGAAAGGGGAGGATTTTGCTTAAGATGGGGGTGGGGGGAGGTATGTAGATATTCAGTATAATGCAGTGACCATCCCCCATTTCTTTCCACTGTATGACTTAAAAATACTCTCGAGGTCACTTGCTATCTAGAAGGACCAAATACTACACAAAGGGCCGTAGGAAATCCTGGGTGGTTATCACAGTGTTCAGCGTGGGTTTGATGGCCATTGTTCATTGGAGTTGTTTTTTGCTCACGCAGTTTTACCTTTTTTTTATCAGCCTTGCCTCAACTTCTCTCTCCCATACTTTCATGCTGTAGCTCATCAACTTTATGTCTCTGTAATTATTGCAGCTCTGCACATCACGTTTATTATTAAAACTGGGGATAAGTATGCTTCTTCTCCACTCCTTTGGCATGGTTTTACTATCTAGAATTCTATTGAACAAATTATTTAGAAACCATTCCAATCTTCCCTAAGCATAACCATTCTTCTGGAGGTATTATTATGTTGTCTGGTGTAACAGATTTCAAACCCTTCATCATTTGCCAAACCACTCTCACTTCCACCAAACTGATTGGCTTTATAACCGTTTCCACTTCTCCCTCTTTATAATTCCTAATGTCTCTTTCATTTTCTTCATTCATGAGTTTCTCAAAATACCCCTACCATCTGCTCAACACTTTGTCCTCATCAGTTAAGACACATCCATCAGCATCCTTTATTGCCCTTACTTTCTGTATGTCCTTTCCGTTATAACCTCTCTGTTTGGCCAATCTGTATAGGCCTACCTCTCCCCCCCTCCTTTATATTGTATTTAGTTTTTCATATACTTGTTCACATGCCTCCTCTTTGATCTTCACCATTTCATTTTTGTCTTCTGATTGACTTCCCAATATTGCTGTCTACTTGCCTCATCCCACCGGCTATCCCACTCCTATTTTGCCAGTTTCTTTCTCCTAATCATATCCTGCACGTCCTCATTCCACTACTAAGTGTCCATGAGATCTTTCCTTTTACCAGATGCCATTCCAAGGACTTTTCCTGCAATTTGTCTTATCGCATAGCTGACCAATCTCTGAATATCTCCCATCAATTTTTGCTGCTAGTTCTACCTCCTCCCTAAATTTTGCCTGACAATTGTCTTCACTCAGCTTCCACCATCTTATTTTGGGCTCAACTGTCACTCTTTTTCTTCATCCTACCTTCATATGCATTTTACATATATTATTACAATACGATGGTGTGTGGTCACACTTTCTCCTGGTACTACTTTGCAATTTCCTTTCTCCTACAGATTAACCCTCTTGCATAACATATAGTCAGTCTGGAGCATCTTCCTCCACTCTTATACTTCATCAAAGTGTTCCTCCTTTTTCTTGAAATATGTGTTTACTATGGCCGTTTCCATTCTTTTTGTAAAATTCACCACTCTCTGTCATTCTTCATTCCGTTCTTTCAGTCCATGTTTTCCCATTACCTCCTCATCTCCTTTTTCCCTTCACCAACATGTCCATTGAAGTATGTACCAATCACAAGTCTGACATCCTTTGATATGGGTAGCGTTACATTGTCTAATTCATGCTAAGAGGTCTTTTTCTCTTCTTTTTGACATCCTATTTAGGGGCGAATGGGCTACTGACATTTAGTATCTTACCTTCCAATTTAAACTTTACCCCCATCAGCATGTTTGATATACCCTTCAATTCTTATATGTTGTTTACTTACTCCTCCTTCCTACTCCATTTCTTTTTCCATCCACACCATGATACACGAGTTTGAAACCTTCTCCGATATTCCTGGCTTTGCTCCCTTTCCACCTTGTCCCTTGCACACTCAGGATGTCGACTTTTCTCCTCTTCATCATATCACCAGTTCTCTCCCATTCACTGTCATCGATTCTACATTTAGCGTCCCTACTCTGATCTCCATCTCCTTTGTCTGTCTGCGTTCTCTCTGGCTATTCAGCTGTTTTCCTCCTCTTCTCCTTCGTTGTCCCACAGTATCTTTCCACTGTAACCCTGTTGGACTCCAGTTACAGTGGCGGTCGTTGTTAACCCGGGCCTCGTCCGATCCGGTATGTTCATAACATTCTCTGTACTCTGTAAATTGGCTCAAGTTTTAAGCCGGATGCCATTCCTACCGTAACCACCAACATGGAGGGCCAGGTCTGTCATTAGCCGCCCTTTATGGTATCATGCCTTACAGACAAAAGCAGCAGGTGTCATTCTTTGGTTCCCTCTGATGGAGGGCCCTGCACTTATACGAGCTTATTGTGACCTTAATCTATCTATTCAAAACATTCAATATGGTTCAAGGAAGATGCCATTCATAGACTCACTGCAATACCCAAACCATAAAAATCAACACTTTTTTAAGATAATCGGATGCGCATAGTCATAATGCTAGCGATTGACATATGGTCATTAAGGCATAGACATAATTAATGTGAAGGCATTATTGTGCCTTTGTACGGTGAAAGTTATAAACTATTTTGGAGGAGGATAAGCAGTGTCGTCCAGCCATTATTATTCTTGCATTTCTCTTTCTTCTTTCTAATAGGCGTAAGCCCGACTATCACGTTTCAGGGCGTTATTCAAGATCTACATTTCCTTAGCAGCTCTTGGACTCCTTTGGGTCAATTCCTTCAAGCAAAGAAAAACTTGGGAAACAGCTTTGATGTTACTAGTGGTCTCATAAAAATACCCACAGACGGTTTCTATACTTTGACCATCAGCGGAAAGGTTGAAGGTGGTGGAGAAGCGGCACTGTATGCTTTTCTAGTGGACCCTAACACGAGAGACAGGAAAAAATCGTTGTTTGGTTTGAATCTGCCGACGAAGCAGAAGAGTACTTCTGCAAGCAACTC
>JAOXNP010046683.1:0-10829 GCA_028571245.1 Chromodoris orientalis
CAGGCAATTACAGATTTACGTACTCGGGCATAAAATACGTACTAAATACGTTTTTAACGTACTGGTTGGCAGCTATGTTAATATATAACATGGTAGGCCTTTTTCGAAAAAAGATTTTTTTAAATATATATATTCTTGGTGTTAAATGACCCAGAGACGTTCAGCCCATTTCAGACATGCCCTGTTAGTGGTACTGCATATACTACAATAAACAGCCTGTAAAGCCTTCGCATCCAATATGTAGTACTACTTATACTATCAATAGGCTTTAAAGCCCTTTAAGGCTATTGGCACCACATGTACTATCAAAAGAACGTAAAGCTTTTTTAACCCTATGGGTGTGCAAAAAAAAACCCAAACAACAACAATAAAAAACTGCCCGGACTTTGTGATTCAATATTTACTGATCCAAGCGACGTACGCGTACAATTTTTGGGCCCAAAAATGCTATATTCATACTAAATTTGGTATAAAAATTTCAAAACAATTGATGTAATAAGTTAGAACCTACGGTTATTAAATGAATAGATGTCAGAATTGCTAATATCGAGCTTGCTAACCAAATGCATGAGGAAATTGCAGCACAAAATGAAATCGAGAGAGAACACATATTGTTTCGATTTAAATCTAATCCACATTTTTCAACTAGATCTACATATCTTAGCAAACGACACTCCTATCCCAAGCAAAAGTGATCTATCAATCTCAATCAGCGTAAAGGATCTCGACAAAATGATAAACACAGGGAAAGGAGTTCTTATTTCTATACTTTTGACAATTAAACCTTAGATCTAGAGATCTAGATCTAGAACAAATTGAAATAATGTGTTGTTGGGTTTTTTTTCATCCGTAATGATGTTTAGTCCTTCAGACAGGGCTGCACTTGAGATTGTTTACAAGGAGAAGGGATGGAGGGAATCTCGAATAGCTAGAGAATTCCCTAACAAGAATTGGAAAACACGCAGCATCAATGCATTGATCAAGAAAATTAATTCGACAACTTCGGACAGAAGAAAAGGCAATGGACGACCTAGGAGAATTAGAACCGACGAAATATTGAAACGGTCAGATTAGCTTCAGTTGATAATAGTGCAATTGAGATTTCTTAGCACAAAAGGTTGGCTTGGAAACTTTAAGGCTGCCCTACACGCTCACTCCTCAGCTCATGCTCATGCTCATGCTGATGTCTTGTCCATATGAAAAACCGAACGTATAGGGGTGAATAAAGTAAACACCATGAGGCGCGGCCTAAGTTCTCGCCTGATGGTTGGCATTTTGGATTGACAAAAGTTTTTAGTCGTGTCGCTGGCAAGACCTCATATAAAATTACAACAAAAAAATTACGGAATTTCATTTTCTAATTATGATATTCGTAATCAGTGTCAAATTTACCTTTAGTTTGATGCCAAACACATTATTTAGATGCTTGTATTTGTTGGGTTTGACTATGCCCCTCGAATTAAATCCCTGCACCCGACTTCATGCCGTTTGAAACTGTGTCAGTGGGACGAGGTCATCTGATTCTCTGCCCACACTTGCCTCATGCCGCACCCAATACATAATATATCAATGTGTTGCATGATTTCAATTTTCATTTCATTTTTGTGATCGCATTGTGTTCGGTTCAATACTTTTGTTTCGAAAAAGAAAATGACTTCTTGAACCAAGGAACACACTCTTGACTTTGCTCGGTCTAGAAGCCATTTCTTCGTCCGAATTAACCGTTTCCTTTGATATTTTTTTTCTCGATTGTTAAATACACTAACAACGCACAGACGGCAGTTTCATTTACTGTTGACATGGTCACCATCACTGAAAACAAGTGAATGACAAAACCACGCACTGTCGAGAGTGATGGCACGAAAAATTTCTATGGCCAAACCTTAACGTGTAGGCGTAAAAATAACCTAAGGCGGGGATGTAGGTTAGGCATGAGTTCAAACACGAGCATGAGCAAGAGCATCAGCATGAAAATGAGCGGAGGAGTGAGCGTGTAGGGCAGCCTTTCTGAAGCAGTAAAGGTTTTGTTTTTGATAAAAGATAAATCAAGTCAAATTCTAATGCACCCCAATCGTTTTCATTAGATAAACTCCATTTGGGGTCCCACACCGTGGCATCATGATTGTAATATCTGTGTCTCATGGCTATGGGCATCATGTAATGTCTGTATGTCACGGCTATGGACATCATGTAATGTCTGTATGTCACGGCTATGGACATCATGTAATGTCTGTATGTCATGGCTATGGACATCATGTAATGTCTGTATGTCATGGCTATGGACATCATGTAATTTCTGTATACCATGGCTATGGACATCATGTAATGTATGTATGTCATGGCTAGAGACATCACGTAATGTCTGTATGTCATGGCTATGGACATCATGTAATGTCTATTAGCTCATGGCTATGGACGTCATGTAATAATGGACGTCATGTAATAATGGCCGTCATGTAATGTCTGTTAACTCATGGCTATGGACGTCATGTAATAATGGACGTCATGTAATGTCTGTTAGCTCATGGCTATGGACGTCAGTGCCATCAAAGAGTCAGATGGACTAATCACTCGAGATATTTAGATACAACAAGACTTGCATAACATGTTTTCTTGATTTTGAATTTCAGCTTCTTTATGGCAGAGAGATACTCCTCATTCCAGAGATTTGATTCACCAGTCCTGTAAAGTATTCTTCTGCGATTTTACCGTTGAAAATTTGGAGGAATACTCAACACTTCTTATATATGGTTGCTATTAATAAGCGACGTGCAACTATTGAGGCGCCTTGTTTAGACTGAAAAACATGGAACTCACTACTAGCACAATCTCGTGACGTACTAGCTATTATATGCAACATAGTGTGAGGTAAATGATGCTTCTGTTCGTAATATTTTGATGTTGTACGATACGAAATTTATTTTAACTCCAAACATTTATTTGTTTACTCCAATCTCATCCAGGAAGACTTGCATAAATGGATTACCATTTTTCGACTGAGGAATTCAAATAACATGATGTGATAAGTTACCTCCCGTTGAATTCCCCTACTTGACACAAATTTATGGACAGCATCTGCTGGGCAATATCACACGGTAGACAGTGTTAAAAACGACAATTTTGTATTGAAGCTTCAGACTGAGTAAACTAGCTAAGACTCCTCAGATTTCTGAAATCCTTTATAAAACGGACCATTGTTGAAAAAACAGCTGTTTATGAGAGAAAGTTATACCTGCTATCAATTGGCGGCAGGAAATGCATTATCTCGTGTGTAAATTTGAATGACAACTTTTGCGCAGATATGGATGAGAAAAGGAGAATTCTTCAAGCGTTGGCAAACTCTGACGATGGGGCATCTTTGCTATTGGCAAGTCTAAATGGGGATTGGGAGCTTGTCAATTTTCTCATCAGCGTTTTAGGAGTGAATGTCAATGTTACAGGAGATGACGGATGGACAGCTCTGATGTTTGCTTGTCAGAATGGAAGTAAAGAATGCGTCAATCTCCTTCTTCAATCTGAGGTTTTAAATGTGAACATGACAAACGAGTCTGGGTGGACGGCACTGATGTTTGCGTGTCAAAATGGTTACGCTGAATGTGTCAATCTCCTTCTTCAATGTGCGGCTATTGACGTTAACGCTACAAACAAAAGTGGATGCCAAGCCATTTCACTTGCATGTCAGAATGGACATGTCAACTGCCTGTGTCGACTGCTCCAAGTCGAGAATATCGACGTAAACGCAACATCGGCATCAAAAGCGGCAACTTTAAAATTTACATGTGAAAATGAAGATGGTAGTCAATTCACTCGCGTTTTCAATGTTGACAACTTTTCTTTTCGTGACCAGTCGACTATTGTCATGGACTTCAACGACGCCTTTTTAGAACCCACTGATGAGTTTGCCGAAAGAGGAACTATTGTTGTTCAATCGTCACAAGGAATAACACCGCTTTTGATTGCAACCAGCAACGGCCATACCGAGTGCGTGAAGTGTCTGATTGAGTGTGAAAATGTAGACGTTAACGCCAAGACCACTTACTGGCGTACAGCTCTTATGCTAGCTTGTGAAAAGGGTTATGTTGATTGCGTTAGCTGTTTACTTCAGGCAAAGGGTATTAATGTTAACGCCAAGACTGTTAACGGAGAAACACCGATGATGCTCGCTTCTCAGAATGGTCATACTGAATGTGCACGTCTCCTTGTACAGTCCAAAGGCGACGATAGATATGCCAAGAGCCAAAGTGGGATGACAGCGCTAATGTATGCATGTCAGAAGGACCATGCTGAATGTGTGCGCCTTCTTCTTGAATCCGAGAGAACAGAAACCTGCATTAGAGGAAGCAAGGATGGAAGAGAGACGTACGCAAATGATATTGGTCACGTTATGAAAGACACTCGTGTGAGAAGCCAACACGTCAATGCTCAGAAACAGGAATACTATCTCTCCGCAATGATAACTGCTAGCCGATATGGCCACTCAAAGTGCTTGGATCTTCTCTTCCACGTAGAATACTTGGTAGACATCAATGCTGTTACTGATTCTGGGGGACCTCCGTTGTTGACAGCATGTCAAAATGGCCATACTGAATGCGTGATCAAACTTTTAGAGAGGCGTGATGTTGACGTAAATGCAAAGAGCGCAAAGGGACTGACGGCGTTGACTATGGCATGTTTGTATGGCCATGCAGACTGCGTGGGACTTCTGGTAGAGGTAGCCGTTCTCGACCCGAATGTAATTCTCAAAGAATTCCTTGGAGTAACAGCACTGATGATTGCTTGTGAACTTAACCACCTAGGATGTGTTCAACATCTTGTCAGCCTGAGAAGCACTGATATTAATGCACTTTCTACGAAAGGAATCACAGCGCTGATGTTTGCATGTATGAAGGGAAGCTTTGAATGTGTTGATCATCTCTTAAGAACCGGCAAGATCGACATAAATGCCAAAACTAGGGATGGCATGACGGCGCTCATGTACGCTTGCCAGGGCGGCCATTATGAATGCGTTTTTCGTCTTCTGATATATGGGAAGGCCGATATCTACGATCCGGCCAGATTTTACAACAGGTATGGCAACAAAGTCTTGGCTTTGGAAATGCGTAGTGGACATTTCCAATCCTCTGATAGCATCGATATTAATGCCAGGAGCGTGGACGGGACCACAGCATTCATGATGGCCAGTTATTTCGGCCATGTTGGATGCATCGACTGTCTCATGTATGTAAGCAACGTGAGTGTCAATGACACGTCTGAATTTGAGGGCGTGACACCGTTGATGCTGGCTTGCCATGGAGGATTTGTAGAATGTGTTGAAAGACTCATTATGGCCAAGGATGTGGACATCAATGCCAAAGGCCAAAAGTTAGGGGAGACAGCATTAGATATCGCTTGCTACAAAGGTCATCTTGAATGTGTGAAGAGGCTCCTTGAAGCATTAGACACAAGAGGTGGGAACTTTTCTCGCGAAGCTGGAAATGCTCTTCTGTTTGCATGTGATTCGGGGGAGCTGGAATGTGTCAAAAGTCTCGCACAGGTTTTAAATATTGATCCAAATGTCACGTTCAAAGGTGGATGGACGCCGTTGATGATAGCATGTCATAGAAACCAGGTCGATTGCGTGGATGTTCTTACGACCATTCAAAACGTTGATATCAACGCAGTCGATGAAGACGGATTCACTGCTCTCATGCTTGCATGTAAGAATGGTTATGTTGACTGCGTCAGTTGCCTCATTGAATTGGATGGACTTGACGTGAATATTAAAAACAAGAATGGCGAAACCGCTTTAATGGTTGGATGTAGGCAAGATGTACAAGGGGTTGTGCGAAAACTACTACAGGTCAAAGGCGTTGACACAAATGCCCGGAATGGGAAAGGGCAGACGGCTTTAATGATAGCAAGTGAAGGCGGCACTCCCCATTTCCGAGACTTTTGGTCTGAGAACATCGATGTCAATGCTAGAGACAGTAAAGGCAGGACTTTTTTATTCCAAGGCTATATGGCGCAAAATCGACATGTCTCAAGTGTCCTTTTCGATTGTCGTGGTCTGGACATGGATGCAAAGAACAATAAAAACGTAAGCCTCCTGATGCTGGCTTGTCTCAAAGGAGATGTGAAGCTCGTCAGTCGAATTTGGCCACTGGTGGATGTGAAGGCCAGGGATGACAAAGGGTGGACATCTTTGATGTATTCGAGTGAAAGTGGCCACCCCGGTTGCCTCGATTACCTTTATAGGGCCGAAAGTGATGTAGATGGCACCGACAATAAAGGCATGTCAGCTTTAATGCTGGCCTGTTTGAGAGGACATGTGGAATGGATAGATCGTCTTCTGTGCCTTACGGCAGGAAAAGCAGACGTTGGATTAAAGGACGACAGGAATATGACCCCGTTAATGTTTGCCGCATCAGCAGGTCACGTGAATGTCATCAGATGTCTTCTGGATGTAGGGAAGATTGAAATCAACGCTAAAAACAGTCTCGGAAAAACAGCCCTCATTCTCGCCAGCCAGTTTGGCCATGCCCAATGCTTACATTACCTGATCCAATGCCAAGACGTCGATGTTAATGCAGAGACCTCGAAAGGATGGACAGCTTTGATGTTTGCAAGCCAAAATGGCCATCACGAATGTTTGAAGCTTCTACTTCGAAACCCAAATACGGATATAAACTCTCAAAACAACGATGGCTTAACAGCTAAGGAGATAGCCAAAAGATACAAGCAGTCGAAATGTCGTGATCTGTTTTCGGTCATTAGGGGAGTTGATGCTTTGAAGAAAAGTGCTGCTGTTACTGAGGTTGACACGGTAAGAAGCACTCAAACTATGCCAGTGCTTACACGACTAATGAGGTTCTGTAAATGGGGTCGTGCTGAAGAAATGTCGTCCCTTATACAACACGAAGCCGTTGATGTCAATATTAAATTTGAAAACAGTAAGACGCCATTACTGTTGGCCAGTGAGTATGGGCACGTAAACTGCATCGACGTTCTGCTGGAGACTGGTCACCTGGATGCCAATGCACTAGACAAAAACGGCTGGACAGCGTTAATGTTTGCGAGCTTCGATGGCAAGTTTAATTGCGTAGATCATCTTCTTGCAACTGGCCTTGCGCAGATTAATGCTAGAAATAACAATAATGCTACGGCGTTAATGCTAGCAGCTTCGAATGGCAAAATAAGAATCATACAGCGTCTTCTTCAGGATAAAGCTATTGAGATCAATGCTCGTGATGACAATGGATGGAACGCCATGATGTACTCCATGGAAAGTGGTCGCCGGGACTGCTGCCACCGTCTTCTCCAAGCAGGAGCTGAGATGAATGTGCGCGATGGAAGAGGGATGACAGCCTTTATGTTGGCGTGTCTCCATGGCTACGGTGCGCTAGTCGATTTCATTCTACAGAAGTGCCAGATTAGGACAACCGAGACAAACAATTCGGGACTAACGCCAACGATGCTTGCGGCCTCTGTCGGCAACTCTTATGTCGTGCAGAGGCTTCTCAAGAATGTTGAAGGCATTGTGAATGCCGTAGACAGAAGAAATATGACTGCACTCATGTTGGCGTGTCAAAACGGACATTCAGAGTGTGTCATCGGTCTCCTGAATGCCAGAGATTTAAAAGTAAATGCAAGAGATAGGAGGCAGCGGACTGCTCTAATGATCGCCGGCGAGAATGGATACAATGAGTGTGTGAGTCTTTTGTTGAATGTCAAGAGCATTGATTTAAATGCCACAGATGTGTCTGGTTCCACGGTGCTCATGGGTGCTAATCTTTACGGTCATTCTGAATGCGTGGATCTCCTTCTACAGGCAAAGGGCCTCAATATCAATGCCCACGAGAAGCGGCTCGGGTTCACGGCACTCATGATGGCGTGTATAAAAGGTCACTCTAAATGCGTCCGCCGTCTTCTTATGGACGAAAATATCGATATAAATGCCAAAAATAAAGAAGGTCTTACAGCACTGATGCTTGCCAGCAAAATTGGTCATGTCAACTGTATCAAACACTTGCTCAAGAATCCCGTCACCGACATCAATGCCACAGACATGGAAGGGTGGACAGCACTAACGCTGGCGTGTCAAGATGGCCAGACTCATAGCGTACGTCATCTGGTCCAATTTAGGAATATCGATGTCAATGCCATGACTACTGAGGGAGTAACGCCGCTCATGTTATCTTGCCATGGTGGACACATCGAGTGCCTTAACTCACTCGTCCAGCTTTCAAACGTTGACATAAACGCTACCACGCACCTGGGGCAAACGGCCCTAATCGCTGCATGCATGGCCGGGTACTTTGAATGCGTCAACCGTCTGACACAAATGCCGAATATTGACATCAACGCCAGGGACAGACTGGGCAACACGGCTCTTATGAATGCATGTAAATTCGGTCATGTCGACTGTCTACAGTTTCTTTTCAAGAGCAGCGACATCGACGTGAACGGTCTGAGCGGGCTAGGCACATCGGCACTGATGATAGCTTGTAGTGAAGGTCATTTGTTGTGTGTAGAAAGTCTACTGAAAGTCAAGAATTTAGATATAAATCTAAAAGGTGGAGACAGGGGATTGACAGCTCTCTTTGCCGCATGCTCAAAAGGGCATGTTGAATGCTTAAAACGTCTGTGTCATCACAAAAACATTGATTTTACCGTCACGGATTCTTCTGGGTTTAACGTGCTTATGACTGCAATTATGTGCGGCCATTTCTGTTGTCTGGATCTGGTTCTACGTTTTGTAGATATTGATACAATAAATGGCGCAAATAAAGATGGTATGACAGCGCTTATGGTGGCATGCTCACACCGCAATGCCAAGTGCTTACGCCGACTCCTGCAAACCGAAAACATAAATGTTAATGCGGTGGATAAGGATGGCTGGACTGCCTTGATGTTCGCCTGTCTGCACGGTTCGGCCGAATGTGTGAGTCATTTGCTTCGAATCAAGGACCTAGACTTAGACGTCATCGGTAATGACGGAAGAAGTGCGTCCATGACAGCATCTTCATTCGGCAACGTCGTTTGTTTTACCCTACTTCATCAGGCATCTCTCCGTCGTTCCGACATGGTTTAAAACCTCAATGTTAACTTCCATGTGCATGATCATAATATTCGTTTACATGGAATCTGTAACAGTGTTAACTTTCCATGAATGTGCATGATATGATGTTCGTTTACATAGGATTTGTAACGATGTTAATTTTCCATGTATGAATATGCATGATATGATGTTCGTTGACATAGGATTTGTGACGATGTTAACTTCCCATGTAGTATGTGCATGATATGATGTTCGTTTACATAGGACTTGTGACGATGTTAACTTCCCATGTATGTGCATGATATGAAATTCGTTGACACAGGATTTGTGACGATGTTAACTTCCCATGTATGTGCATGATATGAAGTTCGTTGACATAGGATTTGTGACGATGTTAACTTCCCATGTAGTATGTGCATGATATGATGTTCGTTTGCATAGGATTTGCGACGATATTAACTTCCCATGTAGTATGTGCATGATAATATGATGTTCGTTTACAAAGGATTTGTAACGATGTTAACTTTCCATGTATGAGCATGATATGATGTTAAATGGTTTACATGGGATTTGTAACGATTTTTAATTATCAAGGTATGTGTGCATGATCTTAGTTTACATGGGATTTGTAACAATGGTAGTTTCCACGAATGTGCATGATTTGATGTTAGATTAAATTTGATGCGTAATTATGTTAACTTTCCATCTATGTTATGGATCATGATATTGGTTTACGTTGTATTGTGAACTCAATTACATGTAAAACAAGTATCAGAACTGTAATATTTAAAAACACAACGAATAATAAAAAAATATAAAATAATTGAAATTTAAACGCAAACTCCCATTCGTCTTTAAAAGACATAGATACTTATTCCTGTATTTTTTCCTCATAAAGTTATAAGATTGAAGAATTGGCAAAACGTGGTAGAAGATTAACTTATTCATTAAAAGCACGCTTATCTTCAGGCTTTTTTAGATGCCATATCTACTCAATACCTTCAACCTTTTCAACCTCAGCGCCCACAGAAATAAGTAAGACGCTAGACTATATCCGACTTGAATGAGAGAACAGAAGTAGCAGAAATAGGTTTTCAGAAAAGGAAACGAAGTTGCCACTGAGGAAAAGAAGCATCTGAAATAAACAATAAATACAATCCATATTATAGTAACAAAAGGTAACTAATTGGAGAGATGATTTACAGCATAAAATATCATCCCACAAAAAGAAAACAACCCAAAAAAACAACAAAAAACCCTCTAATAAACAATGGCCATCAAACCCCAAACTATATACTGTGATAACTACCCAGGGTTTTCCACAGCCCTTTGTGAACAAAAGTATTCTGTCCCCCTCCGATAGTATTTTCAAGTCACACAGTGGACGCAAACACAATTGGGGGAGGGGGGTGATCACTGAATATCAATATACCTCCTTCCCTCCCCTATCAAAATTCTCCCCCTTCTTAGGAAACAAAAGACAGCCTGACAGAAGGCCTGACAGAAGACCTGATAGACGAGAGAAGAAACTCTCACACAACCCTTAGTCGCTTTTGCAACATGCATGGGGAGATTTGTCATTGGGTCTATTCTTCTCCTCTCGCTTGAGGACCTGGGACCCACATTATAAACTGGTCTAGAAATAGAAATATCAAGCTTCTATGTGTAATTATAAAGTGTTATATTATTATTATTTATTTATTATTATTATTATTATTATTATTATTATTATTATTATTATTACTATTATTATTATTATTATCATGATTAAAAATTTCTTCTTCTTCTTCTT
>JAOXNP010047794.1:0-10815 GCA_028571245.1 Chromodoris orientalis
AGAGAGAGAGAGAGAGAGAGAGAGAGAGAGAGAGAGAGAGAGAGAGACTCACACACACACATACACAGACACACAGGTGTCCGACTTGGGGGGGGGAGAGGGAGACTGTACATTGCAACATCTGGACAGAGATGGGACCTGGATGATGATGATGATATCACTACTATGCCATCTTTTATCTTGCAATCGACAGCACCATCCGTTGCATAATAATATAATCTACTGGATGTCATTTGACGAAGATGTCAGCCACATCATTTGTCTATCGACAACGTCATATCAACTTCCGGTCTGAAAATGCCTCGTTCGCGTATCTAAGGTAAACATCTTTTTATTTTTAATAATGAGAAATGAGAGGTTTGTCAATATTCTTCCTTTTTTCGGCTTATTTCAATTTTGGGGCACCATATAGCTGTTCACCATGTAACAGGCTGCATAATGTTTATGGCCAAACTTTTCCATGGTTTTACACTTGTTGTTGTTAGTGTAATGCGCAAATGGTGAGGGTGAGCAAAGGTGGTCGTCGAGGTTTGTGTGTATATTATTGTGTGTGTGTGACTGTGTGTGTGTGTGTTTCTGTATATTTGTATGTTACATTACGGGTTTATAGTTGTGAGGGAACAGGTCGAGGAGGAGCCATCAATGATGAAAGCAAATTTCAAGATAAATACTATGGTTGAATTTATTTTTATCTTTCCTTGACTAGTTTTGTTGTTCTGTGAATGGAATGACTTAAATTAATGAAGTAATTAAAACGCTTAATAATGTTTTGTTCAAAACGAACTTTCTTGTCATAGATAGATATGTAATGAAATGTTATTTTCTTCAATCAAATTTTCACTTATTCCGATAATTATTTATTTTTCGGATTTTTCTGTTCCCTTTAGTCCAAAGAATAGTAACATTGGACTGCCCATTCCCATCAGAAACGGGGAATGTGCAAGTTGCCGCATGTAAATGAAGCATTCGTAGTTAATGGAAATCACAGAACGAGTAGCCTGAAGAGCCGCCGTGCGGGGAAAATTGATTGTCTACCTTTATTTCCTTTCTTTTCTTCATCTCTTCTGTCACAGTCCTCCGAGCCTGGCTCTGTTACGTCAGGAATGGCATCCGGCACAAACCCGTCACATTTATTATGGGGAACCAGGTATGTTGTGTTTCTGTTAGGAAGAATTCGGAGAGAAATAATCTTTATACCAGGTTTAAAAGGAAAATACAGTATAGGTAATCTTTTTGTATATACCATAGTTCGAATGATAACAGAATCTGTGTATACATGACTCAAAAATATTATCGGGGTCACTTGCTATGTGGAAGGACCGAGTACTTTTATACAGAAAGGGCCGAAGAAAATCCTGTGTGGTTATGACAGTGTAGAGTTTGGGGTCTGAAGGCCATTTTTAATTTGAGTTGTTTTATTGTTTTTTGAGAGATAATATTATATTTCCCCGGTAAATCATTTCTGCATTTAGTTACCTATTATCATTACAATATGTATTGTACTGTTTGTTTGTTTTTAAAACCCTTTTTTTTTCTTTACTACATTTATAGCAACTTCTTTTCCTCTTCTGAAAATCTATTTCTGCTACTTCTGTTCTGCCTTTTAACTAGTCTATAGACTATCGTTTTACTATTTCCTAATGGGTGCTGAGATGACCTTATAGGTTGAAAAGAGCCCTAAAACCCCAAGCAAACAAACAAAACAAATATCTGTGTAGCAGGCAACATAGAGTTGTTATTCGTACTCACAAATCTAATCCAATAGCACTCATGTATGGCGTACCCCAGGAGTCTGTCCTGGGACCAATTTTGTCTTCTTTGCATTCACAGTCCCTCGTCAAAGTGATTTGAAAAAAAAAATAACTTCAACTGTCACTGTTGTGCAGTTGGTATTCAGCTGTATCAATCTGTTCTTCCTATAAATTGTCAGAATCTTGCTGAATCACTTAGAGATTTATAGGTCTTGATGACAATTCTAATGGATGCATGCAAAATTGCTCAAATTTAATCAGGAAAAATTGAATTACTTTTGCTTGGCTCTATATCAAAAAGTAACATGGAAAAATTAAAAAATCAATTCATCTTCGTGGCAATGAAATCGAATTAAAGAATTATGTTAGAAACTTAGAGATATAGACACAAACCTAAGTATGCGCCTCATAATGTAATGATAGCATTTATCGAGCTGCGTAGATTTTTTTAAGCTCTTGGACAACACATTTTAATAAGCTCATTAACTAATGGTGATAGCGACAACAACAAGAACTGCAACCAAAGCAGTCAGATTAACTGAAACAATTATGAACATAATGATGAAGATGACGATGATGATGACGATGATACTAGAACTACTGATAATAATAATAATAATGATAATGATAATAATAATAATAATAATGATAATAATAATAATAATAATAATAATAATGATAATTATAATTTTGTAAAGTATTTTCTTACTTTATTTTTAAGAGACCTTCAATCACATCCATTTAGAATTCTGAACGAATAATAATTGATCAAGTATAAAAGAGTAGAGAAAATGTATCTATTTCTATCCAGACCCAGTGTACACTTCTTAATTTGTATCTCTCAAATCTTAACTACGAAGTTTACATCATACATATTACAATTATCGATCTTTAGATCAGAAAGTGTATGTTTACAATAAATAATCATCAATAACATGACGTCACACAATGAACAAGAACAAGGCCAGCGTGAGCATTGCTGTCACCACCAAAGTCGATTGGCTAGGGATTATTAAGAAACCCCTTCCAAACTAAATGCACTTGCTCTTGATTGGTACACGGTAAGTTGCCATATTCTCGCATAGGGTAGTAATAAGGCGACCGATTTTGTACCAATGGCTTTACAGCGACATCTTGCGATTGGCTTGTCATTGCCATGTCGTATCATAGGCTTGGTGATGACTTTTCCTACTATATGAAATAATAATATGGACAAAAACATAAGGTCACAGTGAAGAGGAGAGGTTGTGGTTGAGATGGCCAGGTGGTATTGGCTACTCTTTACGTCATTAGAACAGTGATGGAGAGGCAGGAGGTTCAAGTTCTGGCAGAACCGGTGTCATGGAGGACGAAAATGTTCTAAAACAATGAAGAATTGATTAAAACAAAATAAATTTTACCTTTGCCTCGATTTCTTCTGCCGCTCATGTGAAACTGTTGTTTTTTGTTGTTTTTTTGTCCCACTCAAAAAACACACCAAACTCTCTTTTACTGTGTAACTAAACAGTAGAGGGTGGCCCCTATTGTTTCTTCATTTTAAGATCTATTCATGTTAAGATCTAGACCGAGGCAACCTCTTGTGGTGTAATGTGGCTATGATGTCAATGTTTAATGTTTGTGAGTTGGTAACCAATGTAAAAGTTTAAAAATGAAAGTGTATTGTTTAGCGCTTGCACATATAAGGGATTGATCTCTAGGAACTCAATTCAATTCAATTCAATAGTTCTTTATTATCCCAGAAACGAGAAATTCATTCCGATAACTTTACTACACACATTCACCACTTTCGTAATTAAATTCTTATTCTCCACACTCAGACCCTCAAACCAACCTATACATCCAAAGGTAATAACTGACTCCACGTAGGACCTGTAAAATGCTTGCAAAATGGTGCAGTCTACATCAAGTTTTCTCAATTTCTGGAGGCAATAGATACGGCTTTGATATTTTTTAAAAATATGGTTGGTATTCGAATTAACATTCAGTAGTTTATTGTCTAAATAAGTACCAAGGTATTTGTATTCGCTGACTCTCTCGACGGTGATCCCATTGATGGTAAGCTCGGGTACAAACTCAGGATTTCTGCGATAATCGATTAATAGCTCCTTAGTTTTTCTGACATTTAAGTCTAGATAATTCGCAGAACACCAATTACTGAAAGACAGAACTTCTTGGAAGTAAACTTCATCTGAATTCGATCAATCTACTAAGGCAGAGTCATCTGAATATTTAACAAATGGGGAAATAATGAACAACACTGATTGATAGTTTTCTCGGGCCTCGCATTAAGGACTTGGCTTGCGATCTCACTCTTTGAAGAGAGTTAGCTGATCAATTAGTGTTAGTGTGTTTGCAAGGTAAGGGATGGCAACACAGAGGTCCTGGGTTCGAATTCCAACTGGTGCAGGAATTTTTCCCCAGCGCTTTTTCCTTTGTAGTGTCTCGCCATTGTCCTTAAAGGGGTTTGTCCACCATTGTTTGCTTACATCCTTTATGATTGGTACCAGGCGTCATTTGGAAGCCCGCGGGGCTGAAAGCTTAGATACCTGCGATGAAAGAATTGACTTATTTTCTATAGACCATTATTTGGATTCGCTCCACTAAATGGAACAGAAACCGGGATCAATACTGTGATTGTGATCATTTTGACCCTTTTGCACTTGACTTTAAAGGACTGAAGCTTACTATGTTTCAATACGATTTTTACTGTCACTTAATTTTTTTTTAAAGGTGAATACAATCTCTTACGTCTCATATTGCCTCGATCGTTTACCAGTCTATCAGAAGTCAGAAGTCACTAGCTTTCTTTTTTTGTTTCTAAAATGTTTTTTTCTGTCAATGTGCATTTCTATTACTTTTTGTACTATGTGATTTTGTAACTGGACCATATGGGAAAAGATTTAAAAAACAAAAAAAAACAAAAATAAAACGCAAAAAAAACCTACAATAACAATATCCCCCCCAAAAAAAACAAAAACAAAAAACCCAACAAACAACCAAAATCAAAACAGCAAACAGACGACAAGCTCAGTATTTTTCACAAGCCATAATATGAAATTCACCAGGTCAAGAAAAGTAAATCTACAGCAATAATAGTCACTGGCAAAAATAACTAGACACTGTACTATGGATTCTTTCCATGAAATTATTTCCTATACTTCAGATCGAGGAAGTAAATCGCTTTTGCTATTTTCATTCATCCCTAAATATTGGTTGGGGAATCAGCATTTACGGCATATTTTTGCTATATTTTTAAAGTCTCGGACTACAATGGATATTTAAAGGTGCACTTTTTAGTCAAACCGGACATAAAGCGTCTTGGCTTTCTTAAATCTGAGAAAAAAAATTTCACTGTCACCTTGCCTCATTACGCCACGCCTTTACGTCGAGCAACTGATACATTGTATCATCCTTAAAGGATGCAACCTAACAACCATAGTCGATACCCAACATGTATTGTTCCCATACTTGTTCGTTTACAATAGAAGGCGAGTTTCGGGACCGACTTCTTCGTAAGTAGAGCCATGACGTCACTGTAGACGAGTTCCATTGCACCCACTCAAGAAACCATTTTTTCTGCATGGAGAGACTCATATCAGGCACCCAAGATGCTGGACCATAGACAACTGCCTCGTAGGTGGCTGCGATAGACCACAACCTTCATTAGATTCACCATTAAGGGAAGACTGGTGAAACCTGTTTTTCGTTTTGCGTTGCCCAGGACTCTTAGGGGCTATCAGTGCTTACGATGCTATCCGGAAAAAGAAAAGAATTTGGACATATACTCTCCCAAAAAAGAAACGCATACCCGCTATTGAGTAACCTCCCTTCAGATGTACAAAATGGACGGTCACGTGCATTTTCTCCTCATATTCAGACTCTTGTGTTGATCAATAAAGCTTTCCCGAAAACATCCATAAGTTTCAAAGACCCGGTTTGTTCTTATTAATAGTTATTGCGTTCCTCGTACAGTAAATATTATAGTATCAAATTAAATGTGGTTATGCGTTTCTTTTTTTTTTATTTTGAGAGTATAAATATGTGTGATATTCCATCATTGATCAGTTGAATGTCCTTAATGTCCCGCACAAAATTTTTGTCATGAAATTAAAACGAATAAATTGGACCCTTCTACTTAAGGAGCGTGCTGTCTTTTACAAGTTTAGCTTTATTTGGGACGGCTGGGTTTTTATATCGGCCCTTTGGTTTCCCTTTTCGGCCTTTTTTTTTTATCAATGTTGCAGACTGACGTCACTACCACCTATGCATTAAGTTACTAAACATATTACGGTAAAGTGCTGTTATCAATATGTAATATACCTTGAGTTATCGGCTAAGGTTTGAATATCTTTCGCTCACTTTTATCGCTCTTATTGTGTGTGTGTGTGTGTGTGTGTATTTAATATATAAAATATACATTATGCTTACAATGCAAGAAAATTGTAATGCTTGATTAGAATCTCCCACTAAAGTTTTAAAGTTCCCATTTCAAATCTTTATAATATATTTTCACGACTCCGGCAAATTCCTTTTGGTCTGATAGTAGACCTATCATTCAGAAGGCAATAAAGGCACCACATTTCTAACATCACATAAATACTTATAAAAACTATTGTGCTCTCACCCATAGGTGACTCAGATATTCATCGAAATATCAGAAAAAGTCTTTCTGCGACGTTAGGAAGTAGAAAAGGCGCGTGGGCTCATCTGCGGATGGCCATCAGAGGTCGCATCAATACGCCTTAAGTGGAATAACAAAGCCTTAATAGGACTCTTACTAGAGTTGGATCTTATTCGTAAAATTAGTGACTCGCGAATAAACGAATATCCGAGA
The DNA here is from genome assembly GCA_028571245.1 of Chromodoris orientalis. Lineage (NCBI taxonomy): Eukaryota > Metazoa > Mollusca > Gastropoda > Nudibranchia > Chromodorididae > Chromodoris > Chromodoris orientalis. The sequence goes on from JAOXNP010047794.1 coordinate 6,586, forward strand.
CCTGTATCCGCGGATAACGAACGAATAAACGAATAATCTGTGCGAGCGAATGAGAGGCTGCGAGTGGACGGGTCAGGATAGGCCTAATTTTTTTTGCAGTCGGTGAGAATGAGTTTGTTATCGTTCGTTAGTCGCATATTAGCCAATGGCATGGTGGGATTTCAGCCTGTGCTATGGTGATGGTACGTTTTGTGAAGTTGGCCGTTGCCAAACACTAGTCGATTAGAATTAGATCTACACTTTGAACACGCATGATGGCTGTGCATAAAGTATACCAAAAGGTACCGTACAATGTATCTAGATACACATGTACTAGATACACGTTCATGTAAACACATAGCCTACACACACTCGCGCGCGCATGAATGTAGTACATATATAACGCTGTGTGAATGTGGAGCATTTTATTTTTTTTTTGGGGGGGGGGAGGAGCGAAGGGTTGACATTTTTTTTTCCATTTTTTGCTTTGTTTTTGTTTATTTCATCTTCTTTATTGTCATTTCGGTTAGAGTCCATAATTTAACAATGGCAACATATATAGGCCTAATAATGCAAGGGATTCACACAAAATTGATAACAAAATATGACAGTAGGCCTAAGAGTATCTTATTCTTATAAAAACATTGCCATTAATTTTCCTACGCGTAATTTAAAATAATTGTTTTAACAAAATAATGATTGGTGTACGATCAAATTGTGAGGCTCAGAAGCAAATGTAATAACACAAACTCAACAAAGTAATGAAATCTTGGTTGTTTACATATTTTTGTTTAAAAACAGTATCATGTCAACGTTGGTCTTTTTGAGTTGTGCTCTTCTTGCTGAAATAAGTTCTCCAGCCTTGGAGAAGATACGTTCACATGGAACTGAGGTGGCGGGAATAGCAAGAACATCTTTCGCTATAAGCTCCAGCCTTGGCAACGCCCCCGAGTGCTCTCTCCACCATGCCAAAGGGTCTCGATCTCTTCTAATTCCTGGACTTTCAAGGAAATGTTTCACTTCCAGTTCAGTTGCACAGATCTTGGTTGAGGATACACGCTCCAGGTGGCTGATTTCCTCATCAAACTCCGACCACAGAAGACTTGGCTTTTTTGATGGAGGCGGTGCTGTTATATCCTCCACTTCTTCTTGTTGCCTTTCACAAGGTATGGTGATTTTCTTCACCACCTCTTTCAACTTAATCACAGCACTGTTTGCTGACTCCGTAGTGGTGAATCCAGCTTTCTTGAATCTTGGGTCAAGTAGAGTAGCTAGCCTGAGATGGGTTTTATCCTCGATGCCACTAAACCTTTGATTCAAGGTTCTGTTAAGTGCTTTGGAAAGAGCTGAGGTGCCTCTTGCTGTTATCTTGCATAGGCTTTTAACAAGAGGTATGACCTTTGACGCAGATGTATTCTTTTCTGTTGACATCTCAGCAGTGGCCTCATAAAACGGTTCCAGGACTTCCATCGCCTCTTTGGCCTCGGATAAATCTGTTTCGCTGAGGCACAACTGCATCTTTCCAGAGAGACACAGAGCCGTTGTCACCTCTTCATGCTGACCCATATAACTCTTCAACATGTCAAAAGTGCTGTTCCATCGAGTTTCGACATCTTGCTTCAACTTTTTGAAAGTCCCTCCTCTGTTGGCATGTGTTTCCTTAAGGCTGTTGGTAGCAACAGTGCTGCTATGAAAATATGACACGATGTCTTTTACCCCTTTTATAACTTCTTTGACATCAGGGCTAGTGTCGATACTTTCTCTCACTGTCAAATTCAATGTATGCGCGAAGCATGGGAGATGCCTTATCTTTGTCATCTCAACAGCATTCTTTATGTTTCTGGCGTTGTCAGTGACAATTGTTGTTACCTTGCTATCGATGCCAAATTCTTGCAGGGTACTTTGAATTTCGTTTGCCAAATTTTCAGCAGTGTGTCGTTTACCCTCAGAGCGCGTCATCAGGACCCTAGTTCTCAGCTCCCAATCAGGTGTCAGGAAATGAGCTGTGATAGTAGTGTAAGCCTCGTTAGCCCTGGAGGTCCAGCAGTCTGTAGTTATAGATATATGCTTCACTTGACTGAGCTCATCCATCACCATCCGCTTTGCCTTGCTGTAACGCTCAGGAAGGAGCTGTTGTGCAAGTCGTTTTCTTGAAACAATCTCGTACTTTGGGTCAAAAGCACGAAGTAGCTTTCTGAATCCTCTCTGTTCAACAATTGATAATGGCTGCATGTCAATTAAGATGAGGTCAAGGACTTCTTCATCGAGCTGCTTTTTTTTAGCAGAGTCTGGTTTGTAGGCTGCTGTCCGTTCAAAAGACTGAGCTAAAGTTGGTTGGGACAACTTGGTGGTAGACAATCCAGGATTAGCCGATGTACTTGCTTCCTCTTTCATGGGGTTGTGTCTCTGCACTTTCTTCTCAGTTTCAAGGTCGAATTCTATGGGATGTTTCACTTTAAGGTGCCTCATGAGGTTTGATGTCGATCCACCACTGTATGCCATTTGATGTCTGCATATGGAACATTCAACCGTCTTCTTGTCCTGCTGTAGAGTCAACAATTTCCAACAAAGACTCTGTCAAGGCATTTTCAAAGTAATTAAAATGTACAGATATGAATGGAATATCAATGGGACTTTTAAAAAAAATTGTGGCAACGAAAGTGGGAAGAAGACCAAGTAATTTGAAGAAGTACAGAAACAAGTGTCTAGAGTAAGAATGATTATTGTAATAATTATGATACAAAAATTAAATCACTGTTAGGCCTGCTTTTAGCGAGAAATTGCAATTCTTATTACAACGGATTATCATTAATAACATTGGATCAGTGGCAATTGAATGAACAATGGTATTTATAGATTTAAAACTCAAAACTATGTAATGCTAAATAGAAATGAAGCGACGATAAAATGAAATTAGATATATTGGTACACATTTAAATGACTTAGATCTAGAGATGTTTCCAGTGCAAAGGAAAGGAAAGGAAAGGATGGGTGATGGGACCAGAGTAAGGGATAGTAGGCTAGGCCTATTTAGGCCTATCACTTCCCTACGCATGCCATAAAGGCTGCCAGTGAAATTTAAAACAATCGGATGCCTCATCGGCAAATCTCCATTTACATGCTATACTGGTAAATCTCATTAGGTCTTATTTTTAATTGGGAATCAAATGCAGAGCTGGCAACAAAACTTTTTTGAATTCCATCTGGCTGTGACCAATCACATCGACTTGACTCTCTCTTTCAATTTTGCTTGCATCCCACGCGGCTTGCGTGTGCGCGTGTGGCATTGGCCTCTCCATTATTCGTTAAACGATTAGGCCTACGAGTCACTAATTTTACGGATAAGATTCAACTCAAACCTTAGCCCCAAGACAGAGACAGCCTAGGCCTTGGCCGCCAAGGCCCAGGACACAGACTAGCCTGGAGAAGGCCTACGTCTAGGCATAGGCCCCCAGCGTTTCTGGGGGTTTAGGCCTAGATCTAGGCCTACCGAAGACGGTGAGCGCCAGACTAGGCGACGTCACAGCCACACTTCGGTTACACAACAAACGCTCCGCCCTCTCCTGCAAGCAGACTTCGTCCTTCGTTTGCCTAGTTTAGGTCTAGATTAGATTATTCGTTTATTCGTTCTATCCGTCCCATTATTATTCGTTATCCGTTCGTTCCCATTTTACCCGCGGACGACGGATATATTCGGATATCCGCTACAACACTAACTCTTACGAGGGATTCCGTTGCTGTGACAGCAAGTGAACAAGAAGTCAGACAACGGCTGTGACTCATCGTTTGGGTTTCATCTCATCTGGTTCGAGAGGTTTGTTCCCCCTTCCAAAGTGGAGTTTTGTCCCCTTGAGAAAGAGACATATTGGGAAAGTCAAGTAGAGTGAAAACCCCTTAGGGGCTGAAGGAATCAAACATTTAGTTTTCTTTGTACCAAAAAAGATGGATAGGATAGAGAGCATACGATGGGAATATGACAAAGGAACGTGAATTAAACACACACACACACACACTCGCACACACACACTCACACACACTCACTCACACACACACACACACACACGAGTGCGCGCTCACACACATATCATGAACATGACGAAGGCCATAGTAAAGGGGTGGGAAAACGGTTGGTGACATGTTAATTGAAGTTGGAATGAAAGATTGATAACTTTTGATTCCTGAGAGAGAGAGAGAGAGAGAGAGAGAGAGAGAGAGAGAGAGAGAGAGAGAGAGAGAGAGAGAGAGAGAGAG
>JAOXNP010048905.1:0-10814 GCA_028571245.1 Chromodoris orientalis
TACATACATACATACATACATACATACATACATACATACATACATACATACATACATACATACATACATACATACAGTTTTAAGCCTCATCTTTCAGCTTCACTCGGGTAAATCAACATGTCGTGAATAAAGATCAAATTATGTAGTACTTTACGTTTAAATCATCAAAACATACACATACGCGCCTGCACATAAGCTCACACAAATACACGAAAACAGCCGTGCCTGCTAGCCTGGTTTCATGACATTGGGAGAGTCCAAGTTTTAGATCAAGCTCTCGGGCACAATCTTAACCATTTATGAGACGAGATTCCAATGTTCTATCAATGGCTTTTAGGACTTTGTGCAATACATTACGCCAAGTGGAAGTCCAAGACTCCGCTGTCAAAGATTGGGGTAAACGAATGTTACCAGATGATCTCATTATCTTTCGCTGACAGAAGGCGAGACTTGAGCAAGTCTGCTGTCTTATCCTAATATCACATTAATGTAAGTCCGCGTCAATCAGGGAGACGCTCTCCAATTCTTCCGGTCGATTTCCTTTTCGGAAATTCTTGGTATTTTCTTTAGGATGAATAATAAAAGGGGAAAAAAAGTTTAAGTCGGCACTAGGTTGAACGAAAGGGAAATTCCATGGAATCGAGTAGAAGAGTATCCATAGGGCAAAACATGTCCAATAAAACAAACTAAAGAAAACGACAAACTGGAACTAGAGCTATAGCAGTAGACAACGAAGGGCAGCAAACTGGACAGTCTGTAAAGTCGGAAGGTCAATCAAAATTACCTCTCAATGACATCAAAGAAAATAAAAGATCTACGGTGAATACTGAAGAAGAGGATAGTGGTTGGTGACGGGACAATACCTGTCAGGAGCGAATGAAAGTTTCATATGATATGATATTATGATGTGATATGATATGATATGATTTTCAGCTTGAAGATCAGGCTACTAGCGCCTATTGCTGTTCTTGTTAGAACTCAAATAACTAATGAGACTAACTTTGTGATACACCCTAGTGATCTTTGACCACCCATAGTTTAGTTAAAGCTTTGATGGCACAGGAACAAGCGAATGATTGACTTTGCAACAGTATGTATATTTCCCAAAAACACAATCTATCATGTTTTTAAAACTGTTGAGATCACCTACATTCACGATCTTAGGGTCAAGGTTGTTCCATGTATCCACTGCTCGAATGGTGAAGAAGTTTTTACAAAGGCTTGAGTTGACAGATGGTTTCCATAGTATGTAGTTGTGGACCCTGGTAGGACCTCTTTATTGATGTATTGTATTCGCTACATTGCTTGAATGGACATTGAAATTAATTAAATTGAACAGAATATGATGTATAACAAGAACAGGTCTTTGGCTGTAATCCCCCAAAAGCTCAAAATCAGCGATATTTTACAAAGCCTTTTTCCAGATCTTTTCTGGGATTCTGGGAGCATTGATAAGGACATTTAACCACTAATTCCTTTTGGTGATCTTATTTGTAGACTTTGTTGGTTAATCAAACCGAGGATTTTGCGAATGAATGATGCATTGATAACTGGTTTTGATTCTAGAGAAATATAGTGTAGTTTTTATTAGCATTTGATATGCCATGGTCCAGAGAAGTTACAATCTTCTTCTTCTTGCAGCTTGTTTCTTTAATCGAGAACTAAAACAACACGAAATCATTGGAATTAATAATGAGATAAAAGCACACGTTGGTGAATTTCATTACCTCGGAACAATGCTATCAAATAACGGCAATGTCCACAGAGAAATAAAAAGAGATTGTGCAATGGACTTACAAAACCTGAAGAAAATTAAAGACACAAAACAACAGAACTTTGGTGAGGACCATCAAAAGAAGCGTGGATCAAAAATGTGTTAAGAATCATACATTTTCCCCAATAGCAACATTTCTGATCTAGCGCTGATAACATTTTTATGCCCATGTCTTTTAGTTCTACAAGGGTGCTTCTATCATTTTGATGCAAGCCCAAGAAAAAGAGAGATGACTGTCATACATCAACCACAAAACGACGACTTGTCTTTTGAAGAGCTCATGTATCGGGTGGGGCAAAAAATCCCAACAACAACAACAAAAAAACCCAACAAAAAACAACCAAAAAAGTCCAAAAGTTCAGGGACAGATAATTCAATAAGAAATCTATAGATTGCATTGAAAATTGACATACGTATTTTACTATTCAATATCTCTTTGTGTGCTAAGTTTCAATTGTATAGGTGGATTATTTCGTGAAAATTTTGCATTTTGCTGAATTTATACTCAAATTACCAATTCTCCCAAGAGCAATATTAGTTTGTGGTCTCGCCCCTGATAACATTTTACGTCAATGGCTTTTGGTTCTACAAAGGTGCTTCTATACTTTTGATGCAAGCCCAAGAAAAATAGAGAAGATTGTCCTACATCAACCAGAAAAAGAAGACTTGTCTATTGAAGAAGTCATATATCGGGTGGGGCAAAAAACAACAACAACACAACAAAAAACAAAAAACCCCACTAAAAAACAACAACAACAACAAAAAACGTCTCAAAGTTCAAGGGCAGATAATCCAAAAAGGAATCTATGGATTTCAATCAAAATTGAGATAATTATTTTGCCATTAAATATCTCTACGTGCCAAGTTTCAACTGTATAAGCGGATTATTTCGTGAAATATAATGTATTTTTTAAAAAGACAAATTTAGATTACCAATATCTTACTGTAAAACAGACGCATGTGTCTTGCACACTTATTACAGAAAGATGCTTGTGCTCAATGGCACCAGCATTGTGTCTATAAACTACTCACAGTCTTTCTTTCAAAGAGGATATAGATTTCTGTATTTCATGTTTTGCGATTTGTTTCAATTTATTCAGTGATCCTCTCGTATCAATTCATTCTGGATGATTTTTTCTCCTCTCCAACTTTTCTTGGTGAAGCTTGCTTTAATAACAACCTTATCCGTTTCATTAAATACCTGTGCTAAACCTAATCCAAAGCTAGATCTAGACCAAGATCCAGTACGAATGAGTTGAGAAATGTATCAAAAGATATTTAGTATCATTCACAAAGGTGAAATGCTTCGGGATTTACAACAAAAAAATCGAATTTCACTAGAGAACAAAAGACAATAGGCCTACCCATGCAGACAATGGAGATCTGGTAGTGCTACGGTCATAAACAGCAGACGTACGTTTTTACATCTAGAAATCTAGAAATTTAGATCTAATACGTTCACCTAGTTTGTCCAAAAGCTCAGTCTGTGCTAATCTGGCCCAAGTGGAGAATTTGGCAAGACCCCCGAAAGACCCCTAGATGCAATAAATCAAAACGCCATGATAATCCATTTTTGCTTCGAACAATTTAGATTATTTGGCTTTTCAAACATGCAAGCTAGCACAATGAAACTTGGCAAATCGACCTAGAAATATTTGAGGTAGGTGTACAACAAATTCTATTTAGTTTGGTGAAGGATTTGTTCGTTTATCAGGCCTAAAACTTTGGGACATTTTTGTTATTGCTTCACCCTGTATATCAAGCCATCAATTAGTTTCCGTGTCTGTGATGCATAGCACCCTGACTTTGTTACATCGATGTAGAAAGGTGACTCAAGGCCAATGTAGGGACCAATGACAGTCGCCAAAGTTTTATTGCAGCCATAGCATCAGTAAATTTGACGTATGTGCGGTTGTTCCATCTTGCTGAAACCACTTTATTTCTCTCTTTGGTCCCCTTCTCCCCAACCACGCCAAGAATTTCTGTAAATGTTTCGATGTACCTTTCCGCAGTAACAGTGAATTTATCCCCATCTTCGGGTTGAAACACAAATGGTGCAATAGAACCGTGTGCGTTAAAGGTAATCTAAAGAGTGAAGAAGAACTTTGGAATTTGCTCACCATTACAACATCTTACCACACTGTTCTATTAGAAGTGTGAATTTCAAAGTTTCACTTTAAAAATTACAAACTCTATCAAAAAATGGTGGATCCGATTTTTTTCCCGTATCACCCAGTATTTTATATAATACATAAAACTATTTTTTTTTAGACAAATTGGACAAAGTAGTGAGTTGATTTCATCAAGGTATGGATTCTATTTTCTCATATTGTCAAGATTTGAGTGTGTTTGTGTATAATGCGTATGTTTTTGTGTTTGAAGTTTTGGGGCTTATGGACCAAAAAATCTGGCTACCATAAGCATACAATCATTAGCTTTTTCAATAACACTCTATCACCCAATTCACTCCATTTCCCTTCTCAGCTGTTTTTCCCTCCACTCCGCCCAGTGGCCAAAGTGTCCTTATTGATCCAAAAATGACTGGCACATAAAAATCCAGTAGCGTTTTCTAAATAGTGGCATAGTAGCGTTGGACGATAGGGCATGCACTCTGGATTGAATTGTGCGTCTGTGTGGTTATGGTTATTGTTTCTGTATGGGAGATGGGGAGAAGGAAAAGATAAAAAAAACAACTAAAGGTGGTACAGTTGGGGGGAGGGGGCTGTCTTTTGAGATTGTTTTTGGTTTTGGTTTGTTAGAGTTTTTTTGTAATATAATTCATGTTTCTGTTCAACGTGTTATCGTCTTGATTTTTTGTAAGTCCTTTAATTTTCTCCCGCATATATTTTGCAGAGTAATCGCATTCACATTCTTGTTGGTTTTCTGAGTTAATTTTCCTTTCTTCCACTCTTTGGACTCAGCGCAGAGGTCTCTTACGTCATTTCAAGATATTGCTGACATTTCTTCTTCCTATTTTAGCGTAATATTCATTTCGTCCTATACACCTCTAATTTTTGTTATTTTATAATCAAAAGATTTTAAAAATTCTTATGCTGGTTCTTGATGGCTATTACAAGAAGGTAATGATGTTGTTTTGGTATTATTCCTCGTTAATCCGTTTATGATGTTATAGGGTAAACTTGTGTTATTTTTGTTCTCTTGGGTTGAAATTCATAGGCAGTCGGTCTTTGCCTGACTTATGCTAATGATTTTATTTGTTTCAGACTTTGCAGCCTTATAGATCTGTATTTTTACTTTAAGCCCTTTTCTCCTCCATTTCTTTTCCGCCTTCCTTCCATTTTGTTTTTGCTTTTCATATTCTGTCATTACACCAATCAGGGTTTGGTCTGATTTTTATTGTTTTCCTTTTCAGCGGGGCTTATCTGTCCAGAATGTCGATTAGTATGGTCCCTACAACAAAACCTTATTCTTTGACTCTTTCGACAGATCTTACTTTTTCTGTGATATGTGATTCAAGAGTAGCTTTCTTGAATATGTCCTGGTCTATGTTTTTTTGTTGTCCTGCATACCGCCGTCTTTTAAAGGAATTTGGTTTGACATTGGTTTGCAATATAATATGAAGCTGTGATCTGAAAATGACCTAATTTGTGTGTAGCCCCGCTGACAGTGTTTGGAGGTTTAAAGTCCTTAATATATTCTATAAAATTATTTCCAGACGAATCCTCATGATTGTCAATATGAATATTAACATATCCCACGATCAGTAGGTTGACAAGCTTTATAGCTTGACAAGCTTTAAAGATATCTCAGTGGTCAGTTTTTTTGAAATTCTTCCAGAAATTTTAAGCCCTTTTTGTGGGCAACTACTGAAAATGCATAAATTTTTATGATTCTGGTTCTTTCAATTTAGGTCTCGCATCATGTGATCAATAAAGTCGGCTTTCACACTTTTAAGTTTGGACAGTCGGAGGTTTTTTTTAGAAAGTGCCAAAATTCCCTATCCGCTCCTTTTTTCCATCTCTTGTTTTCTTTTATATAGGAGTATCCATCTAGTATCAATTCAGTTAGACCAACGTCTTCGTGTCCTCCGTACCAGGTCTACCTGATTATAAAAATGTCTCTATTGTTGTATATTCATCATCCATAACTTATCCGATTGCTTCCCAAACTTTTCTTCGACAAAGCACTCTGTCTGTGGCCAGTCTCCCCACCTCGGTGGGCTTGACCCCCATCCATTCAGAACTTCATTTTCTACCTTGTCTATCCGTGATACTGTCAGAAGTTTTCGGTAGCATCTCATTTGTGTGGCAGCATGGCTGTGAAGTCAGGCGTTCGACATGTAACCGCAAAGCTCGGAGTTCGAAAGCGGACCACGACGTGGCGCTGTTTAGTCTTTGGGAAAAGCTATTTACACACATTTCCTCACCCCACTCAAGTTGTATTGAGTACCCGACGATAGGCTGAGGAGGATCTTGTTAGTTTTGCTAGAGCAAGTTGCCTGTAAAGTGATTGCATCTCTGTATGCTCCACATCAAGAGAGAGTGTGGGTGGGGTGACTTGTGAATGTTCTAATAGTTTTTGTTTGTTTGTTGTTGTTTTTTGAAGTGAGAAAAGCATGAAATTCCATTACAGAAATGCTAACTTGGGTGCACCCAATACTCAGTGAGCGAGAATTGACCCAAAGTAGCAATGGCGTCTATTTGCATCGTTAGCATGCCAGGGCGCGCGTTCTTCTTCGATAACATTTCTCTGCACCACCCCAGATTTCTTCGTTTTCGAGCATCATGCTGTTTTCCATTCGTTTGAAATCAGCATTAATATAACAGGTTGAGTGGTGATGGATCTTACCTTGTAATTTTAGCTTAATGGCTCAGGGTAAAAGGGCATACTTCTTAAATGGCATCTCACCAGTACAACAGGATAATATTAATATTTAATATTACCCATTAGAGACAATGATTTTCATACAGGGAAATTCAAAACAAAGAAATAGAAAAAACATATCATTCATGTCTTGTGTTTTGATTAGCCAAGAAATTCGCATCAACAGAACCCATTTATTTGCGATTTCTCTCCAAGACCAATCCTTTGCATCTTCAGACGTTTACAAAGAGACTATGCCGTGAGAAATAAAGACTGCCTCGGTTTAAAGATCGTTGACAGCTCATGAAATTGATACAGTATGGGATCATTTTGCCGTGACTGCTTTTGATCAGTGAAGATGAAAGGAAATCTCCTAGAAAAGATAGAAGACCGTTGGGTGATGGGGAGCGGCGGGATAGAAGAGGGATGATTGATGTGAATACAGAAGACTGTGTAATGATCAATAAGAACTTAACCGTGTCATGAAGTCGGATTATGAGCTCAGACTTAAAAAGGACAAAAACAAAGAAACAACGTTACTGGAGATGAAAAAAATTAAGTTTCACGTATTGTTGCCATCTCTCCATTCATGGACAATGGTATCGAAAATGAGACAAAATCAATACATCTCGATTGATAAAGTCTCCATGGCGACGAAAACATTTTTAAGCCTTGGGGACTTTACGGACAATCGATTATCAGGGAGTGGGCTGAAAAAAGGGGGTGGGGGTATTATGGAGAAGAAAGTGAAAAACTAAGGGAGAAAGCAAGAGCAAAGTCCGCCCCCCAAAAAACAAAAACAAAACAAAAACAAACATAAAAATAATTGAAAAAAACATTCAATGATATGTAGACGTGAAGCCCTGAGGCATTGACGGGATAAGTTTTATTTAACTGTTCATTTGTCTATTTGCGTGTGTATATCTGTGCGTACTTGTATCTGTATGTAATTTCATACCTTATGAACTGCATATAAGGGACCCCTTGGTGTTGAAAACGCTAGGAATGGAAACGATAGAGTTGTACCCAAAAAGTGCTGTCTGGGTTTTTTTCTCACTTTTTTTTTTTTTTTTTTTTTTTTTACTGACGGGTCACTTCTGGTATAACGGAGGGGCGATTGCGGGAACTGCGGTCAGTACCGGTCGATCTACGAAACCGAGAGGATAGCTATCTATCTCGCGCTCTGTCAGGTCGCCAAATGGTTGGAGAATTCACTGGAGTGTGGAGGGGTGGAAGGACCCAGGCAAGTGGTAGTTTTCTCGGACGCAAAGTCAGACCTGGATCGTCTCCAGAACTGGCCCGCGGCCGGGAACGACCTGATTTTCGGCGAAGTGGTTCGGGTTGTGGACACGCTAAGTAGTGTCACAAGCGTGATCTTCCAGTGGGCACCAGGACACTGCGCTATACCAGCCGACATTCTTGCATATAAGGGTTGCTCGAAGACCCCCAGCCTCTAGTGATCCCACAGGATGATGAAATTACCTGGGAACCTGCGAAACACTTCTGCCGCGAGTGGATGCGCGACCAATGGAAGAAGCTGTGGGCGTCAGCTCTAACGGCGCGAGTTGTGGCCAGATTTTTGCCCAGGCCAATGGAGCATGATGCGTGGAAGACGCTTGACCGGAGCGACCAAACCGCCATATTTGGTCTGCGCACTGGTCATGCCGATATCGGCCCACATCTCTACAAAATCGACCCACGGCGCAACCCGAAATGTCGCAATTGTGGCGGCCCGACCGAATCCCTGATGCATCTGCTTCGGGACTGTCCTCTGAATGGGGAAGCGTGGGCGCGCTTGCTCCTGTGACGCCCGACCCTGGAGAATTGGCTCTATGGGGATCTTAGGCAGCTGCGACTGAGCGCGGCCTTCTTCAGACTTGCCACCAGGGGAGAGTCGACGATATCCGTAGTTTAGTGCTGCGCCCATGCTATCTCAGACAAGACAAGACATTTACAGTAAAACCTCTTTATACCGCCACCCGTTATACCGCCATTTCCGCTGTACCGCCAACTTTTGCCAAGAACGGAACGGCTGCAATACAAATGAGAGTGCGTTTTATGCCGCTATCCGCCATCCGCCAAAGTTGAGGCTGGAACGATGTTGAAAGTTTTATAGTAAAATATGTCCCGTTATTATGCCGCCAACCAAAAAGTTAGATCCAAGCGGCCTTTCTGATTGGACTTTTATTACACTTTAAGCAGTACAAGCTGATGCAACCATATTTTGTACGATAGATCTAAATCTAGATATCTAGGCCTACACGAGAGTTTGCATAAAGCTGGGGCCTGGATCTAGATTGGCAAACACAAACGATCACGTTGTGGGCCTGTTCCTCGCTGATGAAGCAGATTCTGCGCGGTGGTTGGCGGATTTAGGCCTACGTCATTTGAATACAGAGTCGATGGAACTAAGCCTTGTAACAGTCATGTAGGCCCATATTATATAGTCCTTTGAGGGTATAGGGTGGGGCAAGCGATGTCGATAATTATGGAATGCACATTCCTGTATTATTATCACGAAAAGGATGACAAACCAATCTGAGCTTCTCACTCCCACCTGTCCCTTTCGAGTACTCGACGTGCAACCGAATTTTTACCCGTAGGCCAAGGCTAGGCTATTTGGTTTCAATTGATATGTTGACTAGGCGTTTCACTGAAGTAGGCTTACGGATCCTATACAACACTTTGGCTCAAGCAGTGGTAGAGTCCGGATGACGACTAGGTGTATGGGCATTGTATCAGAGAGAGACAGAAAGGGACTCATGAAATGTTAGTCTTGGCATTTGTTCCACACTGAAACAATAATAAACAAAGAAAATGAAAATGGTTTGGGCACACCCGGAAACGAGAACCAAGCATCCCCAGGAAGGTTCTGAAATGGAATCTTCTCGGCCAGTGGAGAAGACCACTAGAGACGGAGCTGAGGAGATTCTAAATGACTTGAGGAGGGCAAAGAAGGTTGCCAGAAACCATCATCATGAAGATTCATCGTGGATGCTCTATGCGCTGGTTGGAGTTGAAAGGAAAAAGTAAAAAAAAAGTCAAACAAGAATAAAGAAGTACAATGACAGCATTACCAAACTATATTCTCAAGACCTCTTATTAAATAAAACGTAAATTTCAATGCGTTTGCTTGTGTGCGAACTTTCAAGCAATAATGAATAGATCAAACGGCAGCAATCACGACAAACACGCTGCTGTTTTCAAATGAATAGCAGAAAATGCGCGAAACCTTCGAAAATCACTTTTTGTGAGAAAAATTGTAGTTATACATTATGTAAGGCTGACATACCCTATAAACAGAATAATGTAATGTTTGCGCTTAAATCCGCATTTTCTCATCTTAAAAAGGCATTTTTTGCTGACTGTCCTCGCCTAGTTTCAAAAGAAAGGCCTTATTTGCACCATTCGAGCAGTAATATCCTTTTAGGACAATATAAATTTTCACTTTTGAACACATACGTGTATTAGTTATCAACTGTGGTCGTGGTTGTGGTGAGAGTTGACTTTGTGCTGGTAAATATGAGTTTTGCCTTACAACATAAATGCAGGAGTGGCCATCGGCTAGAAATCGTTCAGATGGAACAGCTAATCAGAATTAACCTACAAACCCGGTTTTTTGTCACTTTTGATTACCTTTTGATCGGAAACGGACTCGTTATGCCTGCATTTACAGTCATTGTCTTGTGTTGTTATATTACATCACCAACTTTATTTCAGCCTAACTAGTTTTCAAAAACTAGAGAGTGACGGCTGCACCTCTCAGACCTCCTTCCTCATTAGTTCTGTGCGGTAGGTCAGAGTATTCCAGAGATTAAGATTTATGTGAGAACAGAATTACTGTGTCCGCCTGTGACAATTTACGTCATTTGGATAGAAAGACTCATAATACATTCATATAACAGTGTAATATACCGATTGACGGCCGCACGTAAACTGACTTCATTCTTTAACGATTTCTCCACCTGAGCAGGTTAGGGGTGACGATCTGTATCAGAATAGGCCAAGATATTTAAAATCTTGTTTTAAGGGGTAGTTCCCCTTATCAAGTGGTGTTGTTTCGTTTCGTTGTTTATTTCTTGTCACTGTGGTTTGTTTGTTTTTGTAGTTGTTTTAGTTGTTGTTTTTTGTTTCGTTTTGTTGTTGTTGTTTGTTGTTTGTTTGGGGGGTTTTTGTTGGTTGGTGTGTTGTTGTTGTTTGGGTTTTTTTGTTTGTT
>JAOXNP010050015.1:0-10812 GCA_028571245.1 Chromodoris orientalis
CTGCAAATTGCAAAAAGAAAGTCATGATTCATAAAGTTGAAAAGATCTTTTACAAACAGCCAATGTTATTTTCTTTGTAACCATAATGGCAATATTTGTAATGCTGAATTTCCATGCGAAATGTTGAATAACAGAGGAGATAGAACACTACAATGAATAAAGCGAAAATGAGGGACACCAAAAAAAAAAATTTAAACCCTAACCATTTCTCTTGTACAAGACAGAACTATTTTTTTTCCGTAAAAATTAATTCAAAATAAAGACAAAAAACCGTAATGTCTTAAAACCCATCTTGATACTTGTGATTCCTGTGGACTGTTATAAAGAAGCTGAAAACTGAGAATATACATTTCAACCCAAAATTGGCCCATTCATACGCATTGTTAATGTTAATTTATCCATATCATTCCCACCTGGGACCCTTTGTTAAATTCAGTTCATTACATTCTATTTCATAAGGCAATAATATAGCACACAATGTGTCACTTAAGGGTGAAGACGATGGCAATTGTGTCCACATCCCACCAGAGGTGTGCAGATTGCAACAAACGTCATTAAAACTTGTAATTAAACCGAAACCAAACTGGTCCATAAGAGGAAAATAAAAGGAAAATTTGACAACAAATGTAATATTTCAAAAGAATCAAGGAAGCAAAACAAGTTTTAACAATCAGCAAATGAAACAGTTTTACCATTTTCCTTTATACATTGGTCTAAGTCTCTTGCTGAGGAGAAGAGTATGTCTCGTTTTTTCATAGTTTTCTCAGATGGTCACTGCAGAGTTCAATCTGCCTTACTCTCTTTCATGACATTTTTAAAGAAACGCAAAAAAATTGATATATGATTTTAGTGTAAGGTTTTAATTAACAAACCATGCACAATCAGGATGTGGAAATCATATTTCCATCCCAAAAATGCATACTTTGAATATCCATGACTTGCATAAAAGTCATATATCTGGTTTTTTGCAGTTCCTTAAAAATGGAATTGGGTGGATAGACGGTAAGAGTTTATTGACGACATTTGCAAACAGGTTTCTTCTATTTCTAATCTATATTCATAAATATATCAACAGTATCAGGGAAACCTCTTTTTTCTTTTTCTTTTTTTTTCGTTTAGGGAAAATTCTTATCTTCAAATTTTGGTATTTGTAGTTATTGACTGCACTGGATGTAATGCGAGTGTCAGATTTAAAATACTAACAATATTATAGGAACTCTAATAGTAAAGTTTTAACCAAATCTGTTCATTTCCTGAAAAAATATACTTTTTTTACTTTTAACTTGCTTAAAACTTTCTTGGCAGATATCCAGTTATGACAAGTGTTCCCAGACGCCATCGATGTTTAACTGAATAGAGTCAACTACTGGTGTCACTGCTTCTCTTAAAAAGAAATGGCTTTTGGCTATGAAACTTTCAATACTATCACTTTGGTTAGTTTATCGATATCCAAAGGACATCCTGGAGACTGTTATTTTCAGACACAACAAATAAATAAAATGTTTTATTTGTTGATTTTTCTCGGAACCATAGCTATCTGTATACCAATTTATAAAAATGAACAGAATTATTATAAATTCCTGTAAATGTCTTTAAACCCTCTCGCTAGCATTGAATACAAGGAAAACGAGGCTGAACTTTTGGCTGGTGTTGATGGGTCTTTCTTTGTAATTACTTTGTTTGAATGCAGGACCCGACTTTTTCAAATTAGCTGAACCCATACGTGCATCTCAGCCCGGAAAAAGTCTAAAAATCATGGCATCACCGCAAACTTGCTATATATATATATATATATATCTCGCATATCTCACTCTCAGAACAAGAATAGATCTGATTTGTCTCAATTTTTATTGTCAAGTGAGAACATGCTGACGGGATATGCTTGTACTTTATTAAAAAAAAATTGATCTACACATAGCGAGACACCATAACCAATAAAGATATGCCAAGTGACAAATATTCTGCTAATTCATCCACATGTTGGGGAGACATCTATAGCATATAAACAAGTTCAGCTAAAGGCAAGAGTTAAATGGCCAGAAGTGTTCTTTCTGGCAGCAGCTAGGACCAGTTTTGTTGAAACCTACACACCTCCAGCGTGGGCACTTGTAAACATCCTAGCAGTAGATCCCATGCCTGCAGATTTGGTGTCAGAAAAGAAGAAAAACAAAACAGAGTTAAGCAATCCCGTTCATGGTCTCAGAAAATGAAATGGTTTACACGGCAATATCTAAATAAAAAGTGCTTCAGGTGAGGAACTGGCAGTCTGGTGAAAGTGCTGTCACAAACAAATGAATCTCAAATACTATATATCTACCAATTCATGACAAATCAATTCATTTCTCTACCTTTTAATTCTTTTTTTTTTCTTTTTAAAATTCTGGAAAACTACTTCGTCCATCTTGAACATCAACTGCTAATTATAAGGCCTTTAATTTCAAAATGGAAGACATGAATGCCAGTGAATCGAGAAATCAACAGTGTTCTTGCGTTTCAGTGAGCATGCATGAAAAAATTAACCCTAAAAATGTTTACAATGACAATGTGAATGAATCGATCTTTCAGGATTTCTGCAATTTGAAGGTCCTTCAGACAGACCCCAAAAGATCCAAATGAATTAGAAATGCAATGCTTTCATTGCTATATGTAGCCATAATAAATTTGAAGATATAAAGGTATGCAGTATTCTACTGTGGAAATTATCATTGTTTCTCTTCATCAAATATTTTTACATAAGTTGTAAATTTATTCAAGGAAAATTTTACTGCCTTCGGAATATAGTTAGCTATTAAATTTATTCATGGAACACTTTAATGACATCTTATAATTACTTCAGTTAAAAGGACTGTCTTCTTAACCCATAAATTTACCATATGGACAGTCATGACCTATTATGGTTCTTTACCAATATGCCCACTTTCACCCAATCACTTAAGCAATCACTGAATCACTTTTATCAAGCAAAAGACGGCATGCATGTATATCAACATAGAAGAAGAAATGATCAGATTTTTATGAATCTTTACACTAGGAGTTATTCCCTTTTATGTGCTATTCCTCTAGTCTAATAAGTGCTGGCAACCTATAGGATAAGGTCTTCTTTTTTCTTCTCCCATTTATTTACTCAGTTCGATCTCATTCCTTTTGGAGTTTTCAGGTATATTGGAGGTTTTTTTTTCTTTTTTTAAAAAAAAGAACAATCCTACACAGCTAGGAAGTTTGCGGTCCCGGGTACTTCAATAAATGATGTTCTTGAAAAGCGTGCCAAGTGAATACAAGGTCTTCCTTCAGTCCTTATGACAAGACTATATGATACCGTGTATCTCAAAATCATCTTCATCATCATCCTGGTTTCAACTCGCAGTCAAGATTGAAGACTGCTTCCCTCAAAACATCACAGTCAAGCATACGGGTTGCATATTCATTGAGTGAGTTTCTAGCATCTTCTGCCATGTTAATTACACACATTCTTCTGCATCTTTCTCGTTGTCTTTGCCACTGATCCTATCCAGTTGAATCATCTGGTGGATGTTTCAAATGGCCATAGAAAGCGAGTCTATACTTTTTGTTGTATGTGAGGAGACTGGTTTTCTTAAGTCCGATCGACTTCTTCAGGACATTATGGTTTGACATTTTTTCTGTCCATGAAACATGACCGATGCTTCGGTGCACCCACATTTCAAATGCAGTGATTCTTTCTTTAAGATTTGTAAGGGACCAAGTGTCAGATTTGTATGTGACTGTGGACCACGCGTAACAATCTTTAAGTCTTAACTCTCTTGGATATGGCAGTGCATTTGATGTCATAATTTTTTATATTTTTGTTAATGTGAATGTAACTCAAAATTGTGCTTTCAAATAAATGTAATACAATAAATTCTGTCATATCATTACTTTTGTTAAAACCTCCGGCTTGACAAATTTTGCATGTTGCGTAAACATGTTGTGACTGTTCAAATGATTCATCCAAATTGCTTTACAGATCGGGCCCTAAATATTTTTCGTCTGCTCTGAGATTTATGGCATAAATAAATACCAAACAAGGAACTACAATTGAGAACAAAATTTCAAGGCATAAATCATGCATACTTCACAACAAAGTTTTTTTTAAAAACAAATTTTTAAAGTAAACTTTTTTGGCAGTACTATATATCACTGAGTATGTTCCTTAACTATAAAATGTCAAATTGGAAGTTCAGCTCTTGCTATAAAAATGTAAAATAGCAGTATTTTTCTTTTTTTTAAATGAAAGAGAATGCAGGAATGTGCTTCATACAAACCGTCAAGTACTGAGGAGGAAAATGCACTTGAGAGGGTTGATTTGACTTTATCACTCATTTCAGCCAATGCTGGCTGTATTCCTTCCAGCCGATCTTTTATGAAGCCCTTCAAAGGAAACATATCAGAAAGCTAAGGTAAAATGAACGTTTTCAAACTTCATGATAAAATGTAAGAGAACAGAAATGAAAGAAAAAGCACAAAACCATTAAGTTAGGAGCTCATTGGTACAATATGTCAATATAAAAGCCTTAAAAGTTGGCACTTACCAGTTTAAAGATATACCGGTATATATGCATTAAATGTATATAAAAATATTAAACAATGATAAAGCCGTGGGTGCTACTAAAAAATTCTGATCACCCTGAAATTGCTTGAATCAAAACAATTCTTGGTCTCATAAATGACACTTAAAACAGACTGAGAACAGCATTTACCATGCTCTTTCATCAGAAATAATATTCTTATGACTGCCAGAATTTTTTTTTTTAATTATGCACTGGTGGCAGATTTGACTTGTCACCCTAGGAAGTGAAATGTGTGGTGATCACTGACCAGAGATTGTTGATTTTCCCTGAAAAGCAGCACATTAGACAAGCTCAGAAAATATTTTGACACTGCATTAAAAAAAAACCCTCTCTGAAATAAACTTACTAAACTTTACTTTAAATTCAATATGCAAGACAATTGTTATTCCCAATTCTAAGTAACAAAATTGCCTGTGCTTATTTACAAAATTACCTTTTCTGGCATGGTGTCTTGCATGTGGTCCCTTAAACTTCTTATAGAAGTAACAGCTTTTTCACGTAATGCCCAGTTCTTCCAATCTGGTACGTATTCCTTCAATGATTCTGAGTTGGGGACGTATTCTTTTATCCACTCAAGTTCTGGAATATAACTCTTCACCTTGTCTATTTGCTAATTTGAATGAAACAAATTGTATAGAGATAAAATTACCTAAAGATCATGAATAAAAGCATTCATAAGACAAACAACATGAACAATGTACAACAGAAGTGACCGCCTAAATGCCAGTTTTTCCTAAATGCACGCAATTTCACATGAACCGAATTTTTCCTATATAAATTACCCCTCTAAATGCCCGTTTCAAAATAGGATTTTCGCTTAAATGCCTGGTCTCAGAGGCAGCATGAGGTGTACTTTGACCATATTATCACAAATTATGGATTTACTTGATGATAAGAACCTTTTCTTCTTTGGCATACATCATTCAATCGATAATTTATGACTAATCTATGACCATCAACAGTTTACATGCACCATGCAAAGAGTAACCACCTTTCATAATCAACCATCCCCCTCCCCCGTACCACATGGCCTTTGTTCCACTGGATCACATGGTTGTCTTAGGCAATAAAATTAGAGCAGTCTTCCATAATCCGCCCACGACCCCGTCTGGATCTTGTAATTCTCTGGAATTACCTGGACTTAAAAGAGAAGAGGTGTGAACACTTCTCTTAGTGGCAAGCGATGGTCAACTGGTCCGTGTGTCACTACCTACATGTGAAAGAATTTATGGCTTCCAGATGTCCCTATTTCTCGCATTCAATTAACCTTTGATGAGGGTTTCTCCAAAGAGAGGTAAATATTATGTTCATTCTCTGAGCGAGAATCAATGAACTCCTCTCTGAACATACCGATTTCAAACCCTGACCCGGTTTCGCCTAAATGCCCGTTTCGTCTAAATGCCCGTTTTCTCTGCTTCCCAAGCACCGGGCATTTAGGCGGTCACTACTGTATTAGTATTAGGGATGGCTAGGGGTAGGAAGGTAGGTAGGAACGACAGGCCTGCTCATACTAATATGGCGCCGGCCATTGGATCTAACCACGTGATGTCGTCATTGGAACACGGTGCCAGGGCCTGCAAGTTGGAACACTTAACATTAACAGCCATAATGTAGAATAGCCTATAGGAAACAAGGTGTGAAGTCGACTCCATTTAAAGGCAACTGGTGGGACTGGCAAAACTGTTGCATTTAACTGAAGTTGTGATTTATCGGATGTAGTCCAATTATTGGGTTGTAATGACACCTATTTGACAGATCATACTACTACGCTCCAAAACCACCATCTTCTGGCATAGCCACACCAATATGGGAGAGAGAGAGAGGTGGTGGTCGATGTTCAAAACAAGAACACATTAGACTTCCACCCCTAGGCATAGGCTACTGGAGTATTGGAAGAGCCGTTTCTTCCTGACATCAGTCGTCTCTCTTGACCTTCACGGCCCAATGGCTGAGATGAGTGGACCAACGGACTTTTGCTATTGCTAGCATTCGGGCATGGAGACATGTTTCATCCTAGACACCCATTTGGTATGGTAACCCTCTTATTATGTTCTTGTTGGCAAAGAAACCCAACCTTGACAGTCCCATCCAACCACTAACTGTTTTTCATGGTAAGATTTTGCATCATAAAAAAATATAAAAAAAAGTTACTGTTCTCCTGCAGGTCAAGGTCAGGGGGAGAACATCGTGGTATCGTGCGCCTCTTGGGATTGTTACCATTAACCAGTGACATAGAATTGATGGTGTTTCTGTCATAATGAGATAAGTAATAAGGTAATGTCAAAAGTAGGTTGTCATAAAGCGGCGCACCGACTATAATGTCAGACTGGTAGACGGACTGCCTTACTAACGACAGAGTCTTAGCACTGTTATAACATTAAAGATAACACACCAAACCCAAAGCACTGTTATAACATTAAAGATAACACACCAAACTCAAAGCACAGTTATAATATTAAAGATGACATTCCAAAGTCAAGCAAAGAACAAAAATAAATATAAATAATAATAACGATAACAACTTCAGCCACATGATATGGCCATAACCCAACTCTTTTCAAATTTTTCTATCCCCCAGGAATCATCCAATGTTGTTGACCAGTAACAGGCCTGACTGCATGCACTCAAAGTAGCCATCATCTAAAACATCGCTGACTCCAGATTCCATTCGTGGTTGTAGACTTAGTGGTCCAAGATCTGACCATCAGTGGACACCATCCCTTCTTCAGCACCCTACTAGCCTGTCATCCAACATCTGGCATGGAGCTCAGCGCCGCCGTCTTAGGCGTCTATCTGGGCTGGACCATACTGGCCATGTTCCCACGGAAAGTAGTCCGTCCCTCTTACCGGTTGCTTCAAGACCCCACCGTCCTGGCACTGACCACTCTTGCGCTACACCAGGTGTGTTGTGATCTACTGACCAGCTTGGTGCTGGCTTACCTGGCTTTTGTCATGTACAACGATCTGCCCAGTCCCCGCATGGCCGTCGCCGACAAGGCCGTTTTTGTCACTGGTATGTTCATTAGCTTTGGGCTTCTTTTGCCTCTTCTTCTCTAGGCACATCCCAACACACAGCAAAACTCCGCCATTTTCCCAACACACAGCAAAACTCCGCCATTTTCCCAACACACAGCAAAACTCCGCCATTTTCCCAACACACAGCAAAATTCCGCCATTTTCCCAACACACAGCAAAATTCCGCCATTTTACAGGCTTTGGCAGAGGTTTTAGGCCGGATGCAAAATGCCCTTCCGGATGAAACCGAGCCCTGGGCTTGGGGACCTGTATCTGTGAAAGAAGTGATGGGTGTAAGGAAGGAATGGTAGGAATGGTAGGAATGGTAGGAATGGTAGGAATGAAGTTTGCGCGGGAAGCGGCTTTTCAGCCAACTCCTCTTCCATGTGCAACCGCTAAGCCTTCTTGTCCACAGGCACATGGGACATCCCAGTTGATGGTCCATCTCCGACAGGACCAGACACTTAAGACACTCCAATCCTATGTAACATTGCCGTAGGATTAGGAAGCAGAAAAAAAATCCCAAAACCTCATCCCAAAACCACCCACGGGCCCTTTGGCTCCTCAGGCAAGTGTCTCACCTCTAGACCACCACGCTCCCCACTTCACTATCTTTGTTATTATTGTTTGAATTACACCCAGTGTCTGGTTTCACCTTATCAGATTGTACACGTCCAATGAACAGAGGGGGTCCCAACTTTATAGTAGATAAATAGAGATAGATAGATAGATAGATAGATAGATAGATCAGTCCTATAGGTTACAATATTAACAGCTGACAATAAGGTTGTATTTTTCCACACCCACACCCTCACACACATACACAGGTTGTGACCAGGGATTGGGTCACCGCCTAGCCCTGCAACTGGACAGTATGGGCTTCAGGGTTTATGCTGGCTGTCTGTTCATGGACGGGCCTGGGGAACAGAAGCTGGTCAAGGAAGCCTCGGACCGACTGATGACCATACAGCTGGACGTGACTTCTCAGAAACAGGTGGGAGAGGCCGCCAGGATTGTGGCTGACGACTTGCAAGGCAAAGGTCAGTAAGGACAAAGTGACGTCATTCACACTGATAATAATAATAAGAATAAGGATTGCATTCCGACTACATGTATGTATGGATGGTTTGAAGAGGTTGGATGGACGGATAAACGGATACATGTTATGGATTAATGTTTATAGATCTAGGTGTGTGGTTGAATGGACCAGATGGCTACACGTTTGTGTGGATGGACAGATGGACGACAGTAAGTAGCCTCCATGCATAGGACTGGCCGTGGGCAGACCATCCCCGTATTGAATATTTTGAAAAAATCATCAAAATCAACATGAAACCCGATTTTTTACTTTTTTTCATAAGACAAACTCATTCAAATCATGATATCAATGCATTATATATATATATATACAGTAGACAAGTTTCCGCGTCATAAGCGTCTCTCTATTGTTGCCTGCACATGTTGTCGATTTGTTCTTTCTATCGCCGATGCGATGAATAGATAGCTTTTTCTTTTTCCTTTTTTCTTTAATAGATTGTCACAACCGAAATTTAAGCTCATAGTATAGTTTTGAGAACGAAGAGTTGGAAGGAAAATAATGGGAAGACGGATAATTTTCTCCCTAGCATCAGTTTTAAAGCGACGTCCCCAATCGATCCGTTTCCTCTCCGATTTGACGAGATACTGAAATCCTATCGATCTAATATAATATGTGGGATAAGGCAACAGTGATAACAAGAAAATGTTTATATCCAATTTCTTACATTATGTCAAACCATACGAACGGATTGGAACCGGAGCCCTTTGGCGTAGTAAGTCAGTGCTATGCTCATGCACATCAACATTACAACAATCTAATTAATGTTGATGTGCCCGTCCAATGGCAGTTTTCAACGTCGTATTGGCCTGAATGGACGGGTTCACGACACCAATTTGTATCTGTAGGCTAGTCTTGACTGTGTAGTAATACTATATTATGTCATGATGATCTATGGTCTCTTAGCTCAAGACTTGGGGGGAGTAGACTAGCCGGTACATCATGTATGATATTGACAAGACTCCACCATTTCTATGCCCCCCACAGCTCTTCACGGAGTGGTCAACAATGCGGGCATTTTACTGGCCGGCAACATGGAGGTCATGAGCCAAGCCGACATCCGTCAGGTCATGGAGGTCAACTGTTTCGGTCTCATCAACGTCTACAGGGCTTTCATGCCTCTCTTACGTCGGCCACGCAAGGACCGCGCGCGTCTGGTCAACGTAGCCAGTAACATTGGTAAGACGGACATACCACACACCCGATATAATATAAATCTAATACTATAATAATACTAATACTATCATAATACAGGGATCAATTTACGATAAGAGCTAAGCCTTGTACTAGTTGACACGTAGGTTAGGCATAGACCTATTAATGTTACACGATCCATGTCAAGTCACAATGGTCTCCATCTAGCTAAAGAATCATTCATAGCTTTGATGACACATTATACACAGGTACATAATTTGGTTCCTGTCTATCCATTCATCCTTTTGGTCGGCGTTTGGTACCAGAATGGCTTTGACCACAGGGGTAATTTTTGTCAGACTGACATCTCTGCATAATATTGTGTTTTGGGGAGATTGGAACGGATATAGGATGGACAGACTGGAATGGATGTAGGATGGACAGACTGGAATAGATAGGATGGACAGACTGGAATAGATAGGATGTACAGACTGGTATGGATATAGGATGGACAGACTGGAATGGATATAGGATGGACAGACTGAAATGGATATAGGATGGACAGACTGGAATGGATATAGGATGGACAGACTGGAATGGATATAGGATGGACAGACTGGAATGGATATAGGATGGACAGACTGGACTGGATATAGGATGGACAAATTGACAGGATATAGGATGGACAGACTGGACTGGATATAGGATGGACAGACTGGAATGGATATAGGATGGACAGACTGGACTGGATATAGGATGGACAGACTGGAATGGATATAGGATGGACGGACTGGAATGGATATAGGATGGACAGACTGGAATGGATATAGGATGGACAGACTGGAATAGATATAGGATGGACAGACTGGACTGGATATAGGATGGACGGACTGGAATGGATATGGGATGGACAGACTGGAATGGATATAGGATGGACAGACTGGAATGGATATAGGATGGACAGACTGGACTGGATATAGG
>JAOXNP010051125.1:0-10803 GCA_028571245.1 Chromodoris orientalis
ACTGACCATGCACTAGTTAAAGCTATTATGCACCAGGTCTCTAATGTATATCTATAGGCTATAGGAGGACTGATTACCTTGATCTTTAGAAACAGATGGTAGATTAGAAAGATCTAATATGAATGACCAAAACACTGCCTGAAAGATCCCTCAACTTTCATCTCTACAGTGCCTGTATAGATATAGTTTGATAGAGATGCAAGTGTAAGCACATACAAGGCTCTAATAGATATATCGTCAAGGTACCATTTTTCGCCAGATAACGGTTTTCGCCACCCAGATTATTTAGCTGATTTTGAGTTTGCGGTGTCGCGAAACCTGGCGACCCAGGTGTTTACGTACTTTGTGAATCCCTGTGTTTTTGTTCCTCTGGATTTTTGTGCAAAGATCTTTGGAAAAAAGGTAATTAAGACGTTTTTATTTGAATTACTAAAAAAAATAAGGCTATTTTAATATTCCTTTTTTTTTATGGACGCAATCTAACAAAAGAGATCTGAATTATTTGCTTTTTTCTTTTCATTTTCTAACTATACCTAGCAATTAATCTATAGATCTAGGGCCTACACTGATATTGTCTGCTATGATACCGGGTTGCCAGATACAAAATTATTTTTTTATGGAAACCTATTTGATCATTTTTGTTTGTTTGTTAATTGAATGTTTTAGTGCAATAAGTTTTTGTTGTTGTTGCAAGTAAACCCATTTCTTCACGTTCTTACTGTGGAGTATTTCATCAGTCATCTTTGTTGCCTTTGGATGCTGAACTATTATGACATTTACCTCTCTATACACAACTTCCATCTGACTGACATTAATTTACCTCTCTATACACAACTTTCATCTGACTGACATTAATTTACAATTCACATCTACATAAAAATTATCAGAGTTATACACATGCACCAAACATATTTTTCGCCCCTCAGATGTCTGCCACATACACCTACGATGCACTATTTGATGCTTACTTTGCCGTAGTCGAAGACGGAATGTCAGTTAGTGCGGCAGCACAAAGGTATGGTGTTTCGAAAAAGACACTAATAGAAGTGATCAGGTCAGCGGCAGAACAGGCCTAGAGAGAATGAGTTGCGGTCCTCTCCCTCTTTTTTCGGAAAACCAGGAATTGGCCCTTACCCAGCACATTAAAAGGATGGCCGATTTTGGGTACGGATACAGCCGGAAAGAAGTTTTGGACATTGCAAATGGATATGCTCTGAGCCTAGGATTGCGGCCTAATAATGATCCCTTGGGAAGGCGATGGTTTGAAAGTTTCATGAGAAGGTGGCTGAACCTGAGTCTAAAGAAAGCCAGAAGTGTTGATATATACAGAGCAAGAGCCAGCAGCCGGGAAAATGTGGAGGCTTACTTTGCAAGACTGAATGAATGTCTCGAGAAACACGGCCTAAAGGATCGCCCGGCGCAAATCTACAATGTTGACGAGAAGGGGTTCACTCCACACTACGAGCCCCCGAGGATTGTAGCAAAAAAGAAAGGCAAACCTGTGGCAGTAACACCTCCTTGTGGTGCCACAACAACAGTAATTGGTGCAGGCAATGCAATAGGCACCAGCATACCTCCTTACTTTGTTTTTAAGGGAGAGCGCATGCTCCAGCGCTACCTTGAACACAGATCTCCAGGAGCAGATGGATGCTCCTCGCCCACTGGCTGGTCAAATGCTGCCATTTTTTCAACGTATTTGAAGATTCATTTTGTCAAGTTCATCCAAAGACCATCCCCAGCAGATCCCATCATATTGATCTATAATGGGCACAAGGCACACATCACCCTGGACTTGATTGAGTGGGCAAAAGACAACAACATCATTCTTTTTGTCCTTCCTGCCCACACATCCCACTTCTTCCAGGCCTTGGATGTTTCATGTTTTGGCCCCTTGGAGTCTTCATTTGTCAAAGCCAAACATGCAGCAATGAGAGCCCATCCCACAGGACTTTTAAGCGCGGCTGAAATTTGCGACTTTGCTTGCAGGGCTTATGAGGAGGACATGAGACAGCGGAATTTAATTTCCGGCTTTGCCAAAACAGGAATCTGTCCTTTCAAAGGTCTTGAAGCAATAGACGACAGCATTCTTGTACCTGTAACAGCCTTTGAAGAACATAAACACACAGAAGATGCAGGATACTTGCAAGAAAGAGAGGAGACCACCACCATCAAGGCGGGAGTTGCTAAGAGGAGAAAAGTGATAGGGGCGAATGCGGGAGGAAACGAAAAAACGGACAAGGAAGTGGAAAATAAACTCAGACAGCACATAAATGAACAACAGAAACAGAAGAAAAACAAACAGCTGACAGATTCCTCACAAGACGTCTTCTACACAGTTCGACCCTGCTCTTTGCTGTTGTGTCTGTTTTATGGAGCAACCACCGCTTGATCAAGAAGATGCTGTTCACACTGACTGGCTTGGGTGCGACAGTTGTGAACACTGGGTTCACATCGGTTTGTGTGTCCCTGTCACTGCAGGATCCAGCAATGACATTTTCAAATGTCCCTGCTGCATTGAAGGTGTGTGTCATGAAGAGTGATGTGGGGAAAGGG
Source organism: Chromodoris orientalis (assembly GCA_028571245.1). Lineage (NCBI taxonomy): Eukaryota > Metazoa > Mollusca > Gastropoda > Nudibranchia > Chromodorididae > Chromodoris > Chromodoris orientalis. The sequence goes on from JAOXNP010051125.1 coordinate 2,554, forward strand.
TTTGGGGCTGGGGGCCAGAAAAGTTAGAGAAAGCTGTTTTTTTTCGTTTATTTGTTTGTGTTATGTTAACCATAATTTAAAAAATTTTTTTTTACGATTTTCTACGCAAAGTTTTCTTTTATTCAAGTTCGTGAACGTGAGAGAAAGAAATTATCGGGGTAGCGGGATAGACGTATCCCCTATCAACTGGAGCAGTAAGGGGACTCCATCCCTCCGCTAGCCTACGGGACACCTCCAGGTCAGGGGTGGAATACCCGTTTGGCCCCCGATCAGGGATACGCAACACAGCCGCACAGACGGCGGATGAAATCTCTGGATTCAACGGCTAAAGTGGAGCAACCCCCAGATATGGGAACATCTCACAACATACTCCACTGAAATATGCAAAAATTGTCTCACACGCTTTTCAAAAGCACAATGTCGATTTAACCAGTTTTAAATGGATCAAAGAGTGTACAAACGCATTCTTCACGATATGTTACACTCAATAAATAGCTAGCCTAAGTGCTAATAATTTCCTACTACACGAATTAACTCAACCCATCATAGCAATTTGTATATTGCTTATGACCAAACCGAATACCGTACTTTTTGTGCCTGGCGAGAACTGGTACCTGGTCTGTACACTGTCAAAAAACCACTTCCTGTTTCCTGTTGACGTTTTGAGGATGTCGACGAAGTTGCAGTCTGTCAAACCATCATCATAACAAACACAAATTGATGTATCTACATCATAAGTCTTTGTTTTTAAAAGAATTCTCTAAATATCACTTTTTAGACCGTTAAACCTTAGGATGGCGAAAACCGGTACTTCGTAGATACATGTTTCTTTCAGTTTTTGATGAAACTATTTATTTGTATTCTGGGTGCGAATGTAACAAAAAAATACTAAGCGGAGAAAGCGCATCTTTCTGTGGTCTAGCGGTATGACACACGCCTCAGGAGCCAAAGGGCCTGGATTCAAAACCGGGCTACTGCCGGCTTCTTTGAGAAATTTGATCATCAGATTTTCCCTGCTCCCTGAGTCCTATGGTAGGTAGGAATTGAGTGTCTAGCCCTATCGGAGATGGGCGATAAACTCGGAGGTCCCACCTGCAAGTTGCGCATGAAAGAAAAACAACCCTTGGCATTAGGCAATTGAAGAAGAATAGGCTGAAAAGCCGCTGCCAGGGCAAAAATAATACCTACCAATCCACCCGCCCACCCATCTCTTCTGTCACAGATCTTCGAGCCCAGTGCTCGATTGCATTAGGAAGGCCACCCGGCGTAAAACCCTTGCCAAACTTTAATGCAGAACGTGTAAAATGATTAACGGCTGCAGCGACACCAAAGTTGGGATAAGCCGAAAGAAGAAGAAGAAGAAGAAGAAGGAGAAAGTGCGTCTTTGATAAGATAAACAGAAACAAATTTGCGTCTTGAATAAGTCAACATCTGATTTAAGCTCTTCTACTTGGCGTTTCAAATACTATTTCCTCCACAATACAAAAGCATAGTTATGCCTTCAGGCAAAGAAACATCTATTTTTCAAGCATACAAGAATGACAGATAAATAAATAGAAAGACCGACTGACGGAAGGACGGACAGAGGGACAGACAGATAGACAGATTTTTTCTGATTGAGCGAGGCATAGCCCATTTCGTCCTTTAAGGATGATCACAAGGTGATAGATAGATAAACAGATAAATAGATAGATAGATAGATAGACAGATAGAGATAGATAGATAAATAAACAGACAGACAGACCGATAGACAGACAAACAGACAGACCAACCGACAATCATACTATAATATAGATAGATGGATAGATAGAATATAGACAGATAGACAGGTTGATAGATAGACAGACAGACAGACAGATAGATAGATAGATAGACAGATAGATAGACAGATAGATAGACAGATAGATAGATAGATAGATAGACAGATAGACAGACAGATAGACAGACAAAAAGATACATAGATAGATAGATAGATAGATAGATAGACAGATATAGACAGGAAGTCAGAGAGATACACATCTTACGCTTATATTCTTTTTACACGAAACAACACGTCACAACACCACACAACTTCATCCACACGCTAAATCAAACACGCCTCTACAGACTAGGACATATAGACACGCACATTCTATAGATAATTTGAAAAAACAAGGCATGAAAGCATGCAGTAAGAACGATTGGTTGTGGTTAGGCTACATTAGATGTAGATATTAATGACAAGAAAATTAGGCTAATCTAAAAAAAAAGAAATGACCCCTGATTCTTAAATCGTTTCAGAGAGAGAGAGAGAGAGAGAGAGAGAGAGAGAGAGAGAGAGAGAGAGAGATCATTGCGCTAAGAATGACTTCGCTTAAAATGCTCACAACAAGCGAATAATGAAGAAATGTTTTGTTGTTTGTTTCTTTGTTTTTTTTGTTTGTTCGTTTGTTTGTTTTTTTTGGGGGGTGTGGAGGGGGTGGTGGATGTTATAATAACTTTCGTATTCAAGAGAACACTTCGTTTCGAGAGAAAATTGAGGCCTGAAATATTTATCTCCAAGGGCAGCTTAGGTTGAACTTAAACTGTGCCTAGGCCTCGAATATGGCCATAAGTTTGGCAAGTTGGGAGAGCTGAATCCCCTCCACTAAAACCACAAGCTCATCCAGACTGAAGATGAACCGAGTAATGAAAAAAAGAAAGAAAGAAAGAAAGTTAAGATGATCAAGCACCTAGATCTAGGTAGTCACAATACATACACCATAACTTTAATCGCACGCGCAGCCACACGATACTGAAACCAATTCTATGTGCCAAGCTGGGAACAAGAGAAATCCGCGACTTGTGCCATATTCTCGGAACGAGGAGTAACTTCGAGGTTGATCTATCTCACGCGTGCTGTACACCACAACTCGCACGCGCAGCGTGTTTACAAGTCTACGGCAACAGTATGACGGTGAATTCGTGCGAGAGAGGACTTCTTTCGGAGTCAGATACCGAGGACGATTTAGAGGGTGAGTTATGACAATCATAACAATACATGTGTATATAAATTATGAGCGGCTTGATGAGATGGAATTTGATAGACAGCAAGTAATCCGTTACGTTTGTTTAACGACCCATTTTGAAAATTGATGGATTTAGACTTAAAAGATTTGTTGAACACGAATAGTTCTTCCTAGGCTTGAACGTCAATCGACACGGAGAGAGAGAGAGAGAGAGAGAGAGAGGGAGAGAGAGAGAGGGAGAGCGGCAAACAATACAATTTGACAAGGTTCTAGTGACATAGTTGGAAAAATAACGGATTCAGTTGGAGATGTACAACAGAAGAGTGAGTGCGAGTTTATGTGGATGAAACAGGCAGAAAAAGGCTCAGTAGAAGAAGGCTGATACAAGACGACATGTGAGAGACTGGCGGTGTATGATACAGCTACGGTCTTATGTAAGAGAAAAAAACAACAACCCCCAAAAAACAAAACAAAACAAAGAACAAAAAAACAAAAAACCCAAAACAACAACAACAAACTGTCCAAAACAGACTTTACTAAGTGTGTGACGCATAGCGTTTTTATTTTAAGAAATAACGTTCGTACAAAGTCACTCCAATTCATCCTGTCGCTCGCGTTTGGCATAGCTCATCTACAGCCATTTTTTATTTCCTTCTGTCCCTTGCCAAGTTTTTCAACTGTTTCTAAGCGTGACCGATCTGCGTTGTTTCTGCATCAGTCTTATCTACATGAACTTATTGGTCGGTCACTCTCTTTAAGCCCCGCGGGCATATTTGGTGGTGCTTGCATGGCTCTTTCCTTAAGTGGGACCGAGCCATCTCCATTAATTTGCTCTTTTTGTTTTGTCTTCTTAGCTCGTCATTGGGAAACGTTTAATAATTCTTTATGCGAATAACGTTTTAACAAATAAATTATTATTTGCTGTTAACATTTTCTAAGTATTAACGTTTTAACACACATGCATATAATGCTTTCTAAGGCAGACGTGTTTCAGCTAATACATTTTTTCCACACCTGTGTTCGAGACAAACCAGTTTGGACTTAAGATTTACATACTCCAATGTTACAAGCACAAGAAGTGACAAATTCAAAATATACGTGACTATATGTACAACATGTGTCCGACACGATTCATTTATTCATGCAGCATTGAAAACATGGACTAATTTGAAATTCAGGTCTGAAAATGCTGTTTGTACATGGTTTAAAAATTCAGTCGATAGAGAATTGTTGACTTTCAAATATATTTATGATTAAATCCAGAACTGCGTTTGCTTCTTCAACATCAGAAAATGTAAAGGTTATGAACCTGTGAAATCGTAGATTATGATATGATATGATATATTATATAATGTGACACATAATAATATGTAGGTTTCTAAGATAAATTATTAGTTTCAACATGAGATTTCTTATAAGGCATTGTTGTATATAAGGTGTAATACCCAATACACAGAGATAGCGCATATCAGACATAATATAACAGTGTGGAGGATAAACTACTAAATACAAGGATTCTATATGACACATTAATGTGTAAACCAAAACTTCTTGAGATAAGCCTCCGGTATGTGACGCAGAACAGTCATCATCAGCTGTTGCATAATTTCAATCTTGCTCAGCTTATAGGCCGCAACAAGAAATTTCCATCTTTCTCACTCTTTGGACATCTTTCCAATTTCATTTCAGCCAAATTGTTTAGATGGCTGTAGTAATGTGCAGGTACGTTTTAAAGGTGCAAATAGTTTTCACTGCCTAAATTTTCTAATAATGTATAGTTTCAAGTATAGCCTCGTCGTTCTCGCTACTGTATTTTACATGTTCCCTATCTTTCATCTTACGTCTTACTGTTACATCTTTTTGCCCGCTTTTTTTTTATATTGCCTTAATATGTTTCTGTTTTTTTCCCTTGTGCTCTAGCCTCACTGCTATTGTTTTATCATAATATTACGTTCCCGCCATTTAACTTGTGTAGACAATTTTCTTTGTCATACTCGACCTTTAACTTTCCTTTATCCTACCACCTTTACATAACTTTGAATTTCCAAGTTTATTATATTATTTTACATGTGTACCGATATCATGCGCCCGCCATATGGGATCAGTAAAGAGTGTCCGTTTTCTATCTTTTGTCTTCTGAATCCCATTTTCTCTCAGTATCTCTCTTTACCCTTCTTCAAGTATCGCGTGGCCTATCCAAACATTTTTATCCGGTATATTCCATAGCACAGACTATCTTTTGGCACATGACAGTATAAGAGATAGATTAATTTAGGCACCGAAACGATTTGTTAAAGCGGATACAATTAAGTTAAGATGGTATGTGCTCTGCAATTTTATTTTAAAGAGCAGTTTGGAGTCCTTGTAACGGCCCTCACGTGAGGGCCGTTACGAGGACTCCACACTGCTCCCTAAAATAAAACGGTACTATTGACGTATAAGGTGCTTGCGGTCCCGCCGACTGTATGATACTTGTGCTCAATAATTATTTGAGTGTAGCTACAACATTAAAACTTTAATATTTTGAAATACCACTGGGCTTGACCAATATGTATTGATCAATACATCCAACAGAATTGTCATCTACCGATTCCATAAACAAAAGAAAATTTTTCACTTCCGGTGAATTTCATATTTTCGATTATCACGATACACGATAACAATTCCAAACAGGAAAGCCACTTTTCGACGTAAAGAGTTACGAGTGTAGACACTCAGGCATTTATGTATCCAAGTTTAAAAGCACCCGAGAGCAGACAAAATGTTGGCTATGCTTGTGTTAAATTAAGATGGCACAATGCACAAGCCTAAAGAAAATCTAATGCCTCCAAAGTTAAGCCCCTTTCGATGCCCCGGAAAAAACGTGAGTTAATTCTAATGACCTCCCTCAGATCCCAAACGTTTTACTGCCCTTCTCGCATTTCTCAGATCTTTCATTGATCTGCATTTACTTTATTCATTCTTTTGTTATTATTTTGTTCTTTAGTTGTTGTTTGTTCAACACATTTCCCGTTTTATGACAAGAAAACAAATGTAGTTTGAAGTGTCTGGGAGGTAGAATCTGTTTCAAAACTCGTATTCTGTTGTCATTGTGCGATATTGGTAGAATACCTACATCTCAGCAAAAACTGATGTAGTACCGCACCATTGTTAAGTATCTTTTAGACGAGCAATCAATTAGCTTCAAGTTTAGATGAATGCCAACCTCATGTTATGAAAATCAAAGACTTTGTTGAGCTGTTTACGAAACAAGTCAGAAAATGAAGTTTATAAAAGACGTTTCTGCATGGAAATATCAAGATAAGATTCATATCAGCAACAAGACAAATTTAAAAGTCACAAACAAAAACCATGTTTATATTGATCCTCATTTCAGTATTATAAATCCTTTTTCTTGCTCTATAACGTTTTCTGTGATTAAGCAATTGCAAATCTGCCTTGATAAAATTCTTTGCTGTACGACTCGTAACACAACAAACAGGTCTTTACTATTACAACTTGAAAGCCACATAATATATAAAATGTTTTACATGCAATTATTAACTTAAAGTCATGATTAACGCTGCGACGATCCAATGTTACTTTCCAAAGTATTATTGCCATAGTGAAATTGAATACTTATTGGTGTGTCAAATCTCACAGATGTCAATAGATGCTATCTTCATGACATCCCTTTTTCTTTCACAAGAGAATTTTGTGAACTTCATTTTCTGAACTTTTTTTATTTAGTTAAAAAGACTGGGTTTTTTTCTTTTTCTCAGTACTCCGTTCAACCGTGCTCTGTATGAGCTTGTGTTTATATTGGATGGGATTAAGCTCTCCCAACTTGCCAAAATTGTAGCATTAAAGGCCTAACATTTTCATGCGCTCCTCAAAGCCCTGGCTAAGTGAAAATTCAATCGAAGCTGCCTTTTGACATTATTTCTTAAAGGCCTTCAGGAGTTGCATTATATATGATGTTGTGTTGAGATCGGTGCAGGCCTAAGCCTCCATAATAAAAACCTTAGTTAGGAAGGCTTAGGTGTAAGCCTATTTGTTTATCACATACTTTATCTAGATCTATTCATTCATTTGATTGCATTTGTTAAGCGATTATTTTGACATCTGTTAGAGATACTTGTCCATGTACTTTAGTTCATTCGTATAAACTCACGACTAGCCAATAAGCCAGTACGGTAAGGTTGTGGTGACCTAAAATACAGGTGAGGTGATGACAAACACGAACACGCCAAAATAAATAGTAACGCCCACCAACAAACAATAAATCAGTTCTACATAAACAGACAGTCACCAGAAAGGTTTTCACAAGCATGGTCTGTTTGTCCATCTCTCTTGTCTTTCTCTCTCTGTTTGTCTCTCTCTCCTTCACAGACACACGCACTCACCTACACACACTTATACTGACTGAGAAACAAACACACAAACACATACACAATATCTTCAGATTTCAGAGGCCTAGCAATGTACCACAAGTTAAAGCTGGGAATGGAAACACAAAACATTGATCGTAGAGGGAAGAGAGAAAAAGGGAGCTTGCAAGCGATTCCTAGACAAAAATATCCGACAAATCTTAGGAAAAACGTCAAAGATGGATATTACAGAAGCAGACAGATACACAGACAAACACGCCAGAGGACCCGGAAGGATTATATACACAGAAACAGGGGGAGACTGTGGGACCATCTGTGGGAAGATAAAAAGGGAGATTGGGAACGGTGGGAGGGAAAAGTAAAAAGCCAGCAACGAACCAAAACCCCCCAAAAACAGTAATGGATGACAAGGACTGGCCAGGAAAATAAAATGGTGAGAATGGGGATGGAATGCTGGAAAGTAGAAGCGAGGCAAACCAACCTGTCTGACTGAAAGCATGTCACGTTTAATTCGCCACTCATTCAGAAAGGAAACGGCGGGAAAAAAAAACGTCATTCCATTTTTATTGACTTTCTTCAAAGCTTCACACCAACTTGCAAGACACGCATCTGGCTTGGCACTTCGTGCGAACCGCTCTGCACTGAAATGGTAGGCCGACACAATATTGAACATCAATCTTTTTGTGCGCGCGACTTTATGCTTACTTGCACGTGCGCGGTTCATTTTACTACTACTACTACTACTACTACTACCACTATTACTACCACTATTACTACAACTACTACTACAACTACTACTACAACTACTACTACTACTACCACTACTACTACCACTACTACTACCACTACTACTACCACTATTACTACTACTACTACTACAACTACTACTACTA
>JAOXNP010052235.1:0-10790 GCA_028571245.1 Chromodoris orientalis
AACATTGTCAGGGGAGAAGTGGTCAACTTGGCGGAATCGTGTCATGCTTGCACAATCTGGCTCATAAACTTTGCATTTTGTCTTTAGGTGAGGTACTTCATCCGCTAACCTCATGACTCAGGTGTCCTAAAAATATTTTCACGCCTATCAGGTTGCAAGTCTTGTACAGAGTGTTCTGTGCTGCTGTCAGCCAGGAAAGTAAAATTAAAATGTCATGGTAAAGCGCCCTAAGCATGGTTACAACATGGATAAGACAGAGCGCTATGTAAATCACATCTTTACTTTAAGAATAGGGGTCAATCATTGGAAAATTATGTCAAGGGATGTTATTAGTATTTCACATCTCTTTCCCTACAACCCAGGAGTCCGGACATAACAGGACAGTTCACCAAAACACGGAGGGCTTACTATTTAAATGGGAGTGAGAGTGGAAATTTCCACTCTCACTCCCATTTAAGTAGTGAGCCCTCAACGGCTCATCAACTGTCCTGTATATGTACGGACTCCTAGCCTAGAACTCAAAGCGCATTTTAGAACTTAATAAATCGCCCTGCCAAGATGTGCATCCAACAGGAGACAGCTTGGCACTAGCTGGTTAGAATGACGCCCTGGACATAAATGATAATGATTATAATATACTACGATCTCTCTCAATAAACTTAACGACGCCTCTACCTTCTCCTGCCTGCAACCATCATGGTCATAGTTGTTACGTATATGAAGCGACTGTTCGCATCAGTAGGATTTATATCGATTGGGTGTTAAAGCTGACCGCGTGGATATTACAGGAACTGAATTATGGGAAATCAACGGCCTGCCCTAGAGTTGAATGGGACATTGGATTTGTATTTGTTGTTGACTTGATAATACAGGGGCGAGAGGCCTTCATGACAGCAACACACTCCAATCCATCACGTAGACGACAGACTGACACAATCAACCATTGCTTTAGGATTTTGTATTCATGAAACTATTGGACTCTCGCTGTTTGTTCATCGAGTACCACTGAATAAGGCAGTGGGTGGACTTTTCATTACTGTTTTATATTATGCCTTTTAACAATTTAGGAGTAAACTATATTTGAGGGCCTAACGAATTCATATAGGATCAATCCTATTGCCTGTCCTCATATGAATTGCGTGGGTTTTCTCCAGTAAGGGAGAAGACAGATTAGGCACATTGTCAGCTATCCATGTATGTTGTAAGAGGCGTCTAGGGTAGCACCCTTTTTATTTGCTGTTATCTTCTGTCTAGCTACTCTTTCCTGCTTCTATTGCCCCTCCCCTGAGCCCTGAGATCATCCACAGGCGATTTACTGGACTTTGTTCCAAGCAATCCATGCTACTAATATGAACAGAAAAATATCCTTGCTTGGAACTGCGTGAACGTAAGTAATCGAGCCCATGAGTATCGACCGCTCCAAATCAGCTACGGTTTGCCCAGTGCGATTAAGCTTGCGAAACCAGAACAAATGGATTTGTTTTAAATACTATAACGAACGTGACAACATCTATCGTAGTCACATCACTTAAAACCGTGTCATCATGGAAAACAATTTACATTACGACAGTTGGTTAGTTCAAAGGTTTCAGATTTTAAGCGGTTCATTGAATGGATACCGGAATTGTCAAACAGAAGACAGATCAGAAGGGCAGAAGCGAAATGAAACAAACGCAGGCAAAATCAGGAGTCTTTATTTATTCTGTCCGAGAAAGAAATATCACTTATCATTATCATTCATAGACAATGAAAAGAAACACTGTATCCTCCAGTTACATCGGTTGGTCGTTTTCAATGCAATGTCTTTGCCTTTCACCTTTACTGTACTTGTACCACACTGATAGACTTGCGATGAGTATCATTCTTTGTTCCTCTACTGAAAGATCACGCATAATTCATAAAAGAAGACTAGATCTATACATAAACCATTCTCCGAAAACAAAACAAGTTTACAAGAGTTGCACAACCCCTTCTTCGCACCCCCCCCCCTCCCCAAATACCACAGCCGCCTAATGGAATGGCTAATGGACTATAGATGACGAGTGATGTGGTGTGTTGGCTCATTAGAAATTTGTCACAAATCCGTCAGCTGCACACTCTATATTTGACAAGCACAGAGTGTGTTTTGTGAATGGTGTCATGGCGAGAGGATCTCCTTCCCCACAACCACAACCAACCTATTTCGATTGAATGTTAACCATTTTCTGTTTTGATTTGTGTGTCGTCTGTGTTTGAGAGGGGGAGATTGATGGGTTTCTTTGTAGAGCCAGAAAGCATCATTGGGCCTAAATTTCGCTATTTAACTTCTGGTGTACTGAACCTGTCTCAATTTATGTATTTTGTTTTCTCGATTCAACTTCTAAATGAAACCAGTTGATAAAAGTGATGAGGATTTTCTTTGGCCATTATTGCTGTGGCCCAAAATTGACGCGCCTTTTCAAACCAGAAGTCTTTGTGGCCTAATTATGTGCTTACTTCCATCGAAATCATTGGACGGCTTCGTGCATCTGTTATGAATCCAGCTTCGTCCAAAATCCCAGTATATCTACGCTTACGTAGAAAAAAATACCATCTACAAAGATGAGACTTGTTGGCTTACAGATATAAATCATCCTTCGATTCTGCAGTGTCACGTTGTTTTTCTCTCGCCCGCAAAAACAGATATTTTGCAAGAAAGAGTGATAAAAAAATATATTAAATCAAATGACATTAAGCTCATAATAAAAAACGTATTTCCGGTAAGAATAATTTTTAATATATGAAGTGTATTCTGGCATTCTAACTAACAGCCCACTTCAAATTGGCCCACCCTGACACATTTATCTTACAACCCATCTATCTCAAACAAGCCTTTTCTGCTAATTCATAAGTTGCTTCAAGTCCAAGGCTTTCTGAAAGTTCTGTGGTGCTTATATGGCGAGAAGTTATTATTGTTGTTATCGATCTTGCGGTCTTCTCTGTACATTTCAATAGCACTGATGTCCTTTTTGTTGTATGATGCCAAACTAGGCTTACATGGTGCAAGTTTTATGTCATTTTGACTTGAATGAATCTGAAAGGATGTTTCGCTTTTGGCCTCATTTGTGTCACTTTTGCAAAGCTTCGAGTTCAAGGCTCTATGTAAATTTTGTAGTGCAAGGACAGAAGTTGTTAGTTATTTGTTGGCCAGTTCTTATACGTACATTTCAAATGCGCTGATGTTTTTTTCAATTGTATGGATTCCAAACTACGCTGGCATACTCTAACTCTGGTCTTACAGTTGCAATTTAGAAGTAAATGTATGTTAAGTTGCGTACCACGAAAGCACTAGTTTTCTTTGCTTTAGATGTAGTCTTGACGCAAATGAGACAAACAAACTTGAGATTTTGACAGTGGAGGCAGTAAAACAAACCAATACAAAAGTGAGGAGTTTGAAAATTGTCGAATAAGTAGCGACACACTGATTTGCCTTAAGAACAGCAATCATGTTTTTGAGTTTTTCTACAATGTACACGTCTTACTGACTTGACTGGCAGCATGGCCTTTAGCTTCCTAGTGGACTGACTGATACATGTATCACTTAACTGCTTCTGTGATGCTCTTTGTCGGCAGTCTCCATGTGCGTCTGTCTTTTGTTATTGTCGTGACATGTTATATAGATCTGTATCTGAATTTGATTGAAAGGATTTTATTGCCTTTCTCTGCGACATTTTCTTTTTAGTATCTCACTATGTTTCCAAAGGACGCCGTCTGTGGTACAATTTCTGAGAAAAGATAGGCGTCTCTTTGCATTTTCGTACTTCTGCTTTTTTTGTCGTAAAATCCAGGAATACGGGCAAAAGAAAGTGAAACGGTTGATAAAATAACGCGAAGTCCGTTTATGACTCATTAAACAAACTCATGCCGACGCAAGGGCATGCACAGATAAGGGAACTGAAATCCCATTTTCTTTATTGAAAAACCCCCAAAACAAAACGCAAACAAACCACAACCAACAAAACATAAGCACTTTGAAATTTTCCACATTTGTTTGAGAGGCGACGGGGCGGGGCGGCGCTATTTACATTTGAGCATTTGTGGGTTTTTTTTGCATGTACAGTACCAGGAAAATCTCGACAAGGAAGTGATAAAGTAATGAAATAAGATGAATTCCGTTCATGAGTGATACAAGATGCTCCTGTCAACGTGAGGGCAAGTACACATAAGGGAAACCACTCCCCCATCCTTTAATAATGAAATAATTCTTTCGTTGATGAAGTTTCGGAATTACACATTTTGAAGTTTTAAAACTTCCAAAAAGATCCAAACACGTTTAGGCGCACGCAAGAGTGAACTTTTGCGAAAACGAATTATTTAGAATAATCAATTGATAATAAAATTTAGAGAAAGGACAATCAATCCGATGAAAAAAGGCATGAAACGGAGTTAAATTATCTATAGACCCGCAACCAAATCCACGTGGGACCAGTTCTACTAAACACCATCAGAATAAAATACAGTCGCACGCAAAAGTAAATTCAGGTTCTATTTTTCTTGATTGTGTTCACCATTTCTTTGTAATGTGGTAGCCATGCATATCAATGGAAAGGTGGAAGAAACAAATTCACTTTGGAATGATACCTGACACATACTATTTTATAAAAGTAGTTTGTGAGTTATATCCATTACAAATTAGCCTTTTAAAATTGAGTTTCGCGAAACTTCTGTTTGGGCAACAATTGAATCTCCCATGATTTTGTTTGCATCCAGTTCTGTGCAAGTCTTTTGCCGTTCCAAAGCATGGATACAAACTACAAGCAATTTCATAAGTGCACGTCTGATACATTAAAATGAATAATATCTCTGCCACAGATTGTACTGCATCAACGTACCCAATCAAACGGTAACTTTTTTGTTGTTGTTGTGCTCAGTTTAGGCAATATGAATAGAATGAAAGGATGAGAAAAGAGCTTGAATCCGATGAATCTTGATGTCAGATATAAAGGTTGGCTTATGACTTTCCTGACTCCTTAACAATGTGTGACATCATGAGAAAGCCGACATGTTCAATTCTAGATCCCATGGATGCAGATAAAACCGTGAGAAATCCAATTATTACTCAAAGAAATGCACAATCGTTTTGCGAAACTCGATTTTAAAAAGCCAATTTATAATAGCTATAACTCAAATGTTTAGAGTTCTTTTAACTCTCGTGCAAATTTTATGTTTTTCTCTCATCAAATTAAGCTTTATTATCAGAAATACAATGTCAGTTTATTAAGTATTTTGTTTCTAAATCATTCACTTACCTACAATCCATTCAGTGGATTCATGCTGGATGCAAGGTGACCATATTATGCCGGCAGACTCTCATGTTAAGACTTTGAAGAGCTCTGGTTGCCTCTTCCCCTGTAGCAAAACCGACGACGGCATTGCCCGTAGGATGTCCTTCACTGGAGTAGTGCAGTCGGATGGACTCTCCAATAGGTCGGTAAGTTTTGAAGAAGTTCATGATCTCACCAATGGAAATGTCCGGTGGAAAGTTTTGGCATCTAACGTAGTACCAGTTGCTGTTGAGGACACCTGGAGGGAAAGATTTGCCTCCACCTGGCATCGTAACTTGAGGCTGTGGAGTTTGAAGGAGGGGCATTACAGGACCCTGTGATTTGCCAATCTCTGGGGCAGGGCCTCGTGGATTTGCAGGATTGGGGTTAGGGCCTGGATTTGCAGGATTTGGGCTGGGGCCTGGTTGCTTTATGTCAGAATTATTCGAAGGTCCAGGAGGTCTTGGAATTGATTGATTTTGCTGATTGTTCAATGAGGCTAAATTATTATCAGAGGAGCCTTGTGTCTGGTCTTGAGGAGGAGCTTGTGATGTATTTGGAGAAGTAGGAATGAGTAATGGCTTGGCATTGTTCTGGGGTGACTGTTGAGCTAGCGGCATGGGTGGTTTGGATTGGTTATTGAGTGAAGTTGGCGTTGTAGTATTAATAAGTGAACGTGGGGTTGCACCTTGCTGCTTAGCATTTTCCAATTTATCCAGCATTTCCTTTTTGCCGATGGGTTTGACAGCCACAATGTGGCGGCCCATTGATGTTTTGTCTTTTTTCAAGGCCTTCTCAAAATCTGACACGAATTTAAATTCTACAAATCCTTCCCCAAGAGGTTTTCCTTGGCTATCATGAGCAATGTTGATACCTCGCAAAGCAATTTGGCTGTCGCCAAAGAAATCCTTAATGTCTCTTGGAGTAGCAAGGAGAGGCAGCCCTTGAATGTGAACGCACACGGTGTCGTGACTGCTTGATTCTTCTTTACTAGGAGTGATGCTTCCAGGCTTTGCAGTTGTTGTAAGAAGAGGTGTTGCAGTCTGTTGATAAGGGGCACCAATGGGGACATTTGGGCGGATTCCCATCAGTCCTGGTTTTTGTGCTTGAGCTGGAGATGTCTTGTTGAGGCTTCTTAATGCAGCACGTTGAAACATCTCGCCTTGAACAGCTTTCAGCTTATCTGCCTCTTCTGCTTTACCAGGGATAACTATAATTTTGGACGCTCCTAGGAGAGAGCCATTGTGTGTCAGAGCCTTCCTGTAATCAACATCGGTTTTAAACTCCACAAACCCGTTTCCGGTAGCAACGCCATTATTGTCAAACTCTATATAAGCTGCTTCTCCTTCTTTGTCTATTTTTACAGCATTGAAAAACAGATTTATGTCCTGCCTAGTGATGGTTTGGGGGAGATTGTTCAACTGAACTATGAATCTTGGCTTATTGCTGACATTTGCATTACGGGGCTCGGGAGGCATGGGGATGGAAGAGACAAGTTCCCTTTTGTCCACTGCAGGCACGAATGAATCAACAGCTTTGTTAAACTCAGTCTGTGTGGTGAATATAATCGAGACCACTTTCCCTTCATTGCGTTCTCCATTCTTTTTCTGAGCAGTTACAGCATCGTCTAGCCTGTGAAAATAAATGAAAGCCTCACCATTCCTGTTGCCATCTTTGTCATTTATGAGTTTGATGCCATCAAATGGAATTTCCAAAGGATGGAAAAACCTCCTAAGATCTCTGTAACTAATTGTCAGTGGCATATTTTTGATTTGCAAGAATCGTGTCGGTCGTTCATCAGGTTTCCTAGTAGACGTTGACCGAGATGAATCACTTTCTGGTTTAGAAATGTTATCTCTCGCTGATCTGTCTCGGCTATATCGATCCCTGTCTCGACTGCTCCCTCGGTTGCGTGATCTTGACCGAGAACGCCTTCGGTCACGATCCCTGTCCCTGTCACGATCCCTATCCCTCTCACGGTCACGATCATAGCGACGGCGATAACGGTCTCTCTCATCTCTGTCTCTCCCTCTCCTGTCATCATAACGGCGATCCCTGTCACGGGAGTCACGCCTTGAGTATCGGCTGTCACTGTCACGCCAACTGGTATCATTGCGGGACTCATTTGGCTTATTCCTTTCAGCGGGCTCTCTTCCGGGGACTGGTTCTTGAGGTCCATCACCCAAAAGGCTTTTCCCCATTCCCGGCCTGGGTCCCAAATCAGATTTTGGCGGTCCTTGGTTCGGCCCTGAGGCAAAGCGATCTCCAGCCATTGTACGATTATCTACATCCTGTCTCGGATGGCCTCCCTCTTCAAAATGGCGATCTATCTCCATGCCTCTCCCTCGAGCCATTGACATAGTACCAGGTCTTCCTCGATTGAAAGGGTCTCCTCGTCCTCGTGGCGGCCTGTCCCCCATCATTATCCCTCCTCCTCCTCTTCCTCTTGGGCCCATTGCACGGTTGTCAAAATCATGGGGCCCGTCACCTACTTCCCCTTCCACTGGGCCTTCATCACGGCCATGGTTTGGGGGCATTCCTGGTCTCCTATTTCCATACATATTATGGCTTATTCTCTGGTCCATGTCTGAGGGCCCTTCACTGTCCATGGGAGGAGCATTTGGCATGGGTCCCCTGTCTGGACGAGCCATGGACCCATCCTGGTTTCCGGGAGGGAATGGACCCCTGCCTCCCATTTCAGGTCTGTCCATATTACCACTGTCACCACGGTTCCATCTCGGAGGACCACCATCTGGTCGTCCCTCCATTCTCCCAGAGGGGGCATAGAAATCTCTTTCGTCTTCTCTGAATCCAGGTCCCCCGTGTCTATCCCCAGGGAAGCCTCTCCGATCAGGGGGAAACGGTTTCCCGCCCATGTCTTCATTTCCTTGCCGACCCTGATAGTCCATCCTACCCCCATGCATGGGATCATTCGATGACCAGTCACCCCCTGGTGTATGTCGGTTTCTCTCAAAAGCTTCTCTGCGTAATTCTTGTTCTCTCTCTCGATGTCTTGGATCGTCCAGAGGGAAAGGATTCTCACCCGGTCTTCGGCCCAACATGTCATCAGTCCTCTGCCTTTCGCCCTGCCACATTCCAGGTCTGTCATCTGGCGTAAATCTTCCCTCCCCTGGTGGTCTCCTGTCATCACCAGGATATGGTCTGTCATTTGATGAGGGGAAATTTCTGTCATTACCCAAAAAGCGCTGATCGGGGGGGAAGCGACGGTCATGATCTGGGAATCTGTCACCATGAGGTGGATATCTGCCTCCTTCATTGGGCCCAAATCCTCTCTCATCATTGCTAAAACGTCCACGATCATTGTGTGGCATTCTAGAATCATCACCCATTGGTCTATCATCAGGCATGTATCTGATTGGTGGTGGCCTTCGATCATTTGGCCCTCCTCTGCCCATTGGAAATCGACCGTCTTCTTGGAATTGTTCATCATCTGGAGGATATCTTGTGCTAGGCATTCCGTCATCTCCAATATGACCTCTTCTTTCACCAGGGGGCCTTTCTGAAAAACCCCTAGTTGGCGGCATATTATCCATTTGCTCTTTGGGACCATCATGAAAACGGTTTGGGAATCGCATATCTCGTTCAAAGTCAAGTTCATGGGACCGTTTAGGCTGATTGAAAGGGTCTTGGCTAGGATTTTCTGGGACTTCTGCAAAACGATTGACCCGATTAGGTCGATCCCTTCTAAAGGCTGTTTCTTGTGCCATGTCTCCTGGTTCCCCCTTTTTGTCAGGATCAACAGAAGGCTGTTTATCAGGGAAAGTTCCTCCCTCTTTCATTTTGTCACCAACCCATGAACTACGCATAGAACCTCCTAATCCAAGGCCTGGACTGCCGGAGGTTGGAGGACCAGACAACACCTGGTTACTAAGTCTTTCTTTCATTATATCACCCCCTTGACCTTCTGCTGCTCCCTGAAAGCCTGATCTCGTCATCTGATCATTCATTCCACGATTTCTAGGCAAGTCCATCATACCTCCGCTCATTCCTTGCTTAATGGGGTCCGAGTCGATATCCATATTCATTTGGCCAGGCATGAAACTTGCTGTCTTGTCCCTATCCTCCACAGCTCCAAACTGTCCCATCTTCTGATTCATACTAGAACCCACGTTTCCAGCCCGCATGTCGTCACCAAAACGTCCTCTGCCCTGGCCCATTGACTCTCCTTGTCCAGAGGGATCCATTCCCAAGGGCTGTCGGCCGCCTATACCTTGCATTCCCATATGACCTTGGGCCATGTGACCTTGGCTTCCCATAAAATTATTTCCTTGTTGCATGTTCATTTGCTGTCTGTTGTCTGGATATCCTGGAAACCTGTTGGTGTTGTCATCTCCCCCCATCATACCACGTTGGTTTGAGTTGAACTGTCCACCCCCATCATTTCCTCCTGCACCCATCATCCCTGGCATGGGCTGCCATTCATTTTTACCACTCATGCCCATCCCACCAGCACCACTCATATCCCCCCTCTGCTGAATATTTTGAAATCCGCCCCCAACGGGTCCATACTGGCTGCTTTGGCTCATGCCTTGCATTCCTGTGAATCCTCCAGCCATGTTATGAACTGAAGATTGGTGCCCTCCGGTAACGGAACCCATTCCAGTGGCTGCAGCGGCGCCGGTGTTGGTTGTGGACGATGCAGAGAGCACAGGCGTCGTGGCACTTCCGGATCTGGCAGCGTCAATAACACTTTGCATCTCAGACTTGCTGCTTAGAAAGAGCTGAACGGGCGTTCCGTTCAGGGCGCACATGTTCATTTTCATTGCCATTCTAGCGTCGTCATCAGAACTGAACGCGATAAAAGCGTCACCCCCTTCACCACCTATGATGTGCACGCCACCGGCAGGGATGTTGAGACCAGAAAAGAAATGCCGGATGTTCATGGCGCTGGCTGACCAAGGTAAACCTTGCAGACGAATTATCACCGACATCTTGAGTTTCTGGTGTCACAGAAGAAATAACATTTAAATTTTAGGTCAGTTGATTAAAAGTAAATGAAGGTATAAGTATAATGATTCATCTAGTAATACTAGTTTAGTGCTGTTCTTTGAGTTTCTTATCTCAACCCCACCCTTCCTCATTTTTTTTACAATAACACACCCAGATACAACCTTTCTTAACAAACAACAACAAAATCTACTGCAACCATTAATTATTATACTACAGTAGAACCCGCATATGTCGACATCGCTGGAACTATTGAAATTATGTCGAGTAAAGAGAAAGTCGACATAAGAGATTGCAGTAGATTTGAAGGGGAAAAGGGGAAACTACTTTCTACAATACATGGTAGTTTACTCAGTAAGCTTTGTTACGGTACCTGATAAGAACTTCCGACAAACCCGACACATCTGTGATGCCTTAGATTGTTGTTGATGGATTTGTTAAATTTTTTGTGCTGTTATTATTTCATATAATTTTGTTTTCAAAACTTTATATTTCAAACAGTGTTTTTGTTGAATGATGCCAGATCTATATTTCTCTCTC
>JAOXNP010054457.1:0-10753 GCA_028571245.1 Chromodoris orientalis
GCCTGAGGCATTGGAGAAAGTTAGTACAACACAAACTATCACAGGTAAATGCAAATCCAAAGAGATGGTACACAAATTTCTTATATTCAAAGGATTTATTTTTACAAATTTGACAAAAGGTAGGTAATTTTATCACCCAAAAAATAAGTATTAAAAAGAAGGGGTTTGATGCACAGGCAATTCATCAAACAAGAAATGTGTAATGCAGTCTGTGGTCCATGTGCCAATAATTTAGCTCTAAAACGCTCCACAAATCTTCATCTTTTAATATTGATCCCTGAATACTTGTATCGTCTGCAAATTTGATCATTGGAGTATGCGGTGCGGCTGAAAATTGGCAGGTGTTGGTATATGTAGTGAAGAGGATGGGGGAGAGAACTGTCCCTTAGGGCGCTCCAGTGTTGGTGATCAACGGAGGCCATGGGGAGATACAATGGCATGCATTTGAAGAGACCCAGATTGCCCATATCAAGACGGGGGGCAGAGGCATTGATGATGATACGGATGACATTTTGTTTTGACAAGTGCTACACTTATCACCATTGATATAATTTATCTTTCATTTAAATTTTCGTTTTCTTTAGATCGAGTCAGAAGTACACGTAGTGTGGAAGACCATGCTGAAGACAAACTTTTCACCTGGTTTAATGAAGAAAAAGTCTTTAGCAGACCAACCTACAAAGGTATGAGAATTATTAGTTTTTACATTTTAACATATAAAGCATTCAAACTTTTGTTCCTTCCTACATATATCTATCATCATGGAAATAGGGGAAAAATTAACACGATAATGAGTAACATGTTAATTTTTTTCTTCAGAAGACATTTTAGGAGTCCCTTTATCATCTCATCATGAGTAAAAGTATTAATGAATAATGAAAATAATAATGATAATAATAATAATACCAACAGCAACAATATTATTTGCCATTTTGTGGCATACAATAAACAATAGAAAATATTTGGGCATTCACAGTCATTCTAACAAAACTGCATTGTGAAAAAAAATGATTAGTTGGTGTCTTTATTAAGTAATGGCACTTCTTATCAGCCACGCCGCGGATAAAAGGTTAGTCCTAAAAAAGTTCAGGCATTTTTTTCAGGCCATGGAAGCATCTCCGAGCACAATACTACTAACATTATTTCTCATAGAGGAAAGGCATGTCCCTGTTAAAAAAAAACAAAAAACACCTATTGTTAAACTTGGTTGTTTGGCTTCTCATACTTTTGAAACATTTGCCAGAGGGCAGTATTTCGAATAAAGGGTTACATGGCTGAGAGGGTTTGTAAATTATTTTCAGAGATTTGTTTTTGACTCTGTCATAATAAAGTGACACAAAAGAATCAGTGTTGTGATGAATAATAGCAAAGTGTGAATCACATATTGCACAGCATCAGCCCAGATACACGAGGCAGTCCATGTAAGCTGAGACAGAGAAGAATGGAGACAACTGGCTATGTCGATGTTATTGAGTGCAGCTGCCATCCACCTAACTCTATGGCCTTGAAAGAGAACAGGGAACCTTTTTTGACACTTTTAAACACAAATGGATTCTATCTCATGTTCAGGGTTTTAGGTCTCTGCCATGTGTAGTAACCCTGAAATGCCATATCTGCAGGTACCTGTTTCAAGGTTACTAAGAGTTATTGCAAATGTGGAACAAGACCAGGATTAATGGCGCAAACTAATGCATACTTGGTTCATCAAATTGTGAGGGTTTTTGCATATATGGTCCTTTTCTGTCAGACTGTCAGGCCTTTGTCCCCATATGGTTTTCTACAATAAAAATTTTTTAATGAAATCTTGGGACCCATTTCACCATTTCTGTTGAAAGAAGTAGACAAAAGTTTTAACTAAGTTACCTTGAGAATGCAAAGATAATTTTTTTGGAATTTTGTACAAAAAGTAATGTGAGGCAAAAGTGAAAATGGTTTTCCGTTCTCCTGAAAACATACATTTTCACATCTCATATAGTCTTTTTCCATAACATGGCAGTGGTGTGCAGTGTGTACAGTACCATCTCACACTCAGGGATGATGAATACACTGTACACTCATTCTAATATTATGAGAGAATGTAGAGACAAGCACTGGCTCCTACAGGCCTCCGCCATAAGAACTTTGCTTTTCACACCTCACTTAAATGTGCAAAATGGCTTCAAGAATGAAGCTAGAAGGGGAAGAGAAAACAACTGTTAGTCCTCTACTAACAAAACAGAATATAGCACTCTTTCTTTTGAGACCAGATTATTATATTACAATCCTCTAAGATTTGAGGACATTGCATCTGATTATATTTTAAATATGAAATAATAATTTTTTTCAGCTTTCCGTAAACTGCTAGACAATTACGAAATGGATGTTGGTACTGAAGAAGAGGTGACCAGGGAAGAGAGAAGAGAAAATTATGAGTTTCTTGAAGCCTGTTTGGACACTGAATTGATGAAGTACGCACATAGATACATGATCCACAAAGGTGTGGCACCTGAGGATGAGCAGGCATTCAAAAAGATGTTGCATGACATCTGGTTTCGAATGTTTAGGAGAGGGACAAGGTATTGAACTTACAACACTCAATATGCATGCCTTTTGTATTACACAATTTTTTCATTTAACCTGAGGACATGGCTAAGTTTTTTTGTTTTTTTTTTGTGTAAAGTGTTACATTCAAAGTTTCCTTTCAGAGCTCTTCTTTTTGTCTTCAATGAAATTTGAGTGGGTATATAATTAGAATTTTTTTCATCTGCTGGATTGCTTCTGGGGAAAGAGAAGAAGTGATATTTTGAATTAAACGTTTTCGATGAATTTGATTGTTACTGTTTTTGTATGGGACACATGCTTTTTTGGGTTGTTTTTTTTTCCATTTTATTCTTCTTTTTTCTTAGCTGAGTTTTGTCCTGTCCTTACTCAAAATTCTTATATATGTATATATATATATATGAAGAAGCATGACTTCAAGGAGTTAAATTTATGTGTGCTCTAATTATTTTCACATGTTGTTGTCCTCAGGGTAAAAGGTTCATCTAGCTTTGAGCATGTCTTTGTTGGTGAGATTCGTGATGATCAGATGATTGGCCTTCATAACTGGATTCAATTTTATGAACAGGAGAAAGCTGGAAACATAGATTACCATGGCTATTTTAAGCGTGAAACGGTTTGTATGAGCACTAAAGAAGTTTGGAGGTTAACCTTAAAACTAAAAACAGATCTCTTAGCCAAGAAATTGGATTCCTGCATTCCTTTAAATATTTTAACTTTTGAAAATAATTTGATCCATCATGGTAACAGCTGTGTTCCTTGCTAGAGGGAGGAGACTTGGCTACCAAACAGAGTCAGTTTAATTGCAGAAGTTGGAATTTATCATCTGTAGATTGATGCAATTTTTTTCAAGTTATACAGCAATGTATTATTCTGTTGTTTTTTTCTGTGTCCCCCTGTATTAATATATATATATATTACATGGCAGCAAAGTTGCCCTATACAATTGAGGATCCAGTCCTCATTCCCATTGGGCTTGATTATTGGCCCATGTCATCATCATAGCCTATCACCCCGGTCTGGGTATAGGCCACAGACAAGCATTCTCCAATTTCCTCGATTCTGGACGACCTTGGCCAACTCTTCCCATGAGTATCCAACTTTTAATCTGTCTCTCTCCACACTACGTTTGCAATCTCCTTTTCTATATTTCTGTCCAGCTATTTCCCAAATTGTTTCATTTCTTATTTTATCTTGCAACTTGATTTTTAGAATTTTCCTCAGACATGAATTTATGAATGTTTGAACTAGTTTCAATGTTCCGGCTTTTGTTTTCCGTGTTTCACAATCATAAAGTAGGACTGATTTTATGTTTGAATTGAGAAGCTGTATCTTGTCTTTCTTTGAAATTTTGCTTACTTTCCACATCTTCTGGAGCTGGATATAGGCTGTCATCGCCTTACCTATTCTAGCCTTAATTGGCCCATAAAGCCTACCGGTACAGTGAACCTTGGTCATAATGAGGTTGATGGGACCGTCTTAATGTCCTTGTTGGATCTGAGGCTTCATCGAATGCAAGGTGACCTACATTCAAATCAAATGATAGTATTGGTGCATTTTGTGGGCTACAAATACTTTAGGCCTACACACATCCTACAATCACATGGTTCACTTTCATGTACATTGGCGCAAAGTAGGCCAGTGCAAGGATGATTTGGAGTTTTCCTGAAGAGTGAGAGTAATATGGTGCGAACTCTCCCTTTTCTATCATTGTAGCATGCGACTTAATGGGTAAGTGATGTGATGATATGCACCTCATGACATGTAGGTATGGTACTTGGACCCATGAAGTAAGCACCCTACCACCATCTGTCTCTTTCTCTCTCTATCTTATTATCTATCATTGATTTGTATGGACGGACAGAAACTGAGAGGAAATAGGCACGGGAGATAGAATGAGTGAGCATATGTGTGTGTCAGAGAGAGAGAGAGAAATACATTATGTAAAATAGACATGTATGTAGAGAGGGAGAGAGAGGAGTGTGGACACAGAGGGGGAGGTGGGGAGCACAAAGGGGGAGATGACGAGTTAGAGTGGGAAGGGGCACAGAAGGAGAGAAATACATTATCTAAATAGAAACAGGGCGAGCTGGCGAGAGAAAGTGGGGTGGGGATGGGGGTGCAGGCAGGTGACAGTGCTGCCCTGATCATGGCTGGCAATGGCACCAACCACCGAGACGATCCTCTTTTGCCTGTCCAGCTTACAGGCACTACATTGACTAAAGGCAAAGGATTGCATTTAGTAGAGTACAGTAGACTTATGATAACACAAACTCAAAAGGGCCCAGAGAAATTAGTTCGTGTTATCAAGAATTTGTGTTAAGAGGAGTGCAGAAAATGAAAGAAATATAATCCAACCTGGTCTTCCCTAGAGTCGGGCGTGAAATGAATTGAAAGAAGAAATGCATGTAGGCTAGATCGAAGTGTTGTGAAAGAATTAGATGAAAGACAATAATCAAGAAAGAAGTAAAAAGAAGCAAAGCATAGGTAGCAATGGTAGCATCTCCTCTCTCTCTCTCACTCGCCACTTAGTGTAGGCTCGCCAAACACAGCAATTCCTCTACGCAGGCTAGGCTAGTGTAACATCACGCCCGTGTGCCCCCACCCAACCAATCACCCAGTGCCCTGCCCCACCAATCACCCAGTGCGACTGTCTGTGTGGTGCAACGCACTCTCAGTGACCATCGCAAAAGCGCTGATGCAACATTAGGTAGGCTAGTAGGCCCAGCCTAGGTGTGGACTATTGTAACGCACATTTATTACACGCATGTTATGCCTCCTTGATCTAGATCGCCCATGCTGGGTCCGAAGGTCGACCTACTGTTTTTGTTACTTTGTGTGAGAATTTGAGGGGAAATCGTTCACATGAATCGCTGTTTCTGTTCGAGTTAAGAAGATGTAAAGCAAATATGAGTTTGTGTTTAATTGAATGTTAAAGTAATGGAACAAAGAGGGAATTTATTCGGGTGTTCGTAATAAGGGAAGATTCATGTTAACCGGGTTCGTGTTAAGAGAAATCTACTGTATGTGACGTGTATAATTAGATCTAAACTGGTGTTGCTTTTGACACAGTAATTTATGAGGGGACTCTTATATGAGTGTTGGGGGAGGGGACAAAGAGGACTGGTGTCCACGCCCCTGTCCATCGCGCACCAGTAGGCACTTAAACACCACCCCCTTTCCCCCACCGGACTGCCATTCTGCGAGGCGTGGTTCAACACACTAGCCCCTGGATTGATTGCATTGACATAATAATAAGCAAACAGAGGATGGATTTATCAGATTATTTAACAAATGGGGACCCAGTCTCAATAGTTTCATGACCTTGGAGCCGAGGTTGGTAGATTTCAGTGCTCGCTCGATCAGAGGTACAACTACAAATTACAAAGGCAACAGAGAAAAAAAACCTGACTTTTCATTTTGGTCCGAGGTCTCGTTAGGTTGGAGCTCGCTACAGTCGAGGTCCACTGTACATAGTGGATGGAGATGGCTTTTTTTCATTCTTTTTTGTTTTGTTTTCTATTTTCCTCGAAGTTTGAACCACTTGAACATGAAGCATTCCAGTAAGTATCCACAAATAGAATTTTCAATCATTATCATACCATGTTGTAGGTTTTAAAGAGTAACAAAAGCATGTGGTGATAGTCATTTGCCAACAAATTTGAAATCAAGGAACAAAATCAAGCTACTGATAATACTGGAACTGTAATGATGACTTAGCAGAGCTTGTGAAATGTCTTGACATGTCATTTGTATATGATGGATCTCTGACTACAAGTTGAGCTGTGATCTGTCTGTTGAAAATAAGATAAATTGAAAAAATTAATTCTTTGAATATAACATGTACACACATCAATAAACCACTTCCTCTTTTTTAATTTTTTTTTTTATTTTGCCAATCCCTAAAGGCCCTTTGACACCAGAGGAGTAATTCTAACAACATCCCTCTAACTACAGATAGCATAGAATCTCTCTTTCTCATCAGTCCCGTTCACACCGAACCTTATTTGACATTCTGACAACTTTAACGTCATTCTAACAACTTTTATCGTTTGCCGAGTCAATAAAATTCCACCAACTGTTGGCCAGCATTGTCCTATCGTTCAGGAGACGCACCGTCTTCGTGAGCATTGATATTTCCGGTCCGGGTAGTTTCACCTAGCAAACTTTTAACTGACCATATTGAATCAGGGAATGATCGTAAAAAAATCTGTAGATATAGATTCATAATGAGTGCCCCAAAATTAATGGGATATTTGAGCAGATTTTGCTTTTTAATTTTTATCAGTAATAAAGGAAATAGTTTTGTTTCTTTCATTTTTATTGATAGTGCAGTGTATAGAAGACTGGGAAATAATGAACGAGGTGTGTGAGTTGAAACTGCAGCCTCCTGCAAATTTTACTATGCTAGACACTTCTCGACATCTGCTACTATTTGCAATACTAGATGATTAAACCCTCCAAATATCAATTTATTATTTAAGCATTGAGAGCAAATGGGATGAACACAATATCTTCTTTGTCTTCTATTGTGACATCAGTGTTTTAGCCATAAGAAAACTAACAGCTTCATTTTGGCTTCCATGTTGACTACACAGAGATTTTTTTGGGGGTGTGAACACACTTCTTGTTCTAAGTGTTAGAACAAGATACATGTAGTTAACACTATGTCGTCCGAATGACTTGTCCTGTTTGAACGCGCTGTTATAGGTATAAAAGAAGGTACACATATTGTATTGAATTGATTTGGTTTCTTGTCTCAGAATATAATATGTCTTCGACTTTGTAGACTCAGTGGATCTAAATAATTTTAAGTCAATACTCATAAAATAGTGCACTGTATCAATCAGGAGTGAAAATCAGCTGTTAGTGTTAGACCACATTGACAGATGAGCAGAAAATTGGACTTCTTCACTGGGCATGACAACACTGCTGTTGAAATCGAAATGACTGAGCTACTGTCTTATTCAGTGATGAATCCTCTTTTCACATGAATTTCTAAGACCAACACACCATGTGTTAAAGAAAGACAGGTGAGCACTACAATCCAGAAAAGATCCAAGAAATTGTTAACCATATGGCAGTGTTTTTACGCTCTTTGGGGACCTATGCAATGTGCACAGAAGCAGCAATTGTTTTTGTTCGATTTATTGAGTAAAAGTTGATGAAAATGAACCCGATAAAAGTGGATCTAGAGGATAAATTCAACAAAGCATACACCCTGACTTGCGAAAAACTGGACCAGTATATGACAGAGGAGGAGCAGCCTGGAATATGCTTGTTGCGAGAGGTGCAATGTTTTAACCCTGCTAAGCTGATGTTTTTGCCAGCTTGGAATCAACTCGAAAGCCTACCAAAACTCCAGTCAGTGCCAGAACCTGAGATAAAATGCTACTGTGAGCAGCTCAGCCCTACTGCATTGAGAAATGCACCGACGTCTCACATCGATGGCTCTCATTTCTGGCTGTCAGTTGCAGAGGAATTGCCTGGCAGAGGAATTGCCTGCTCTGGCAGCTTGTTCAGTGCCAGATGGTACTTTTATTCCACAATAAACTCGGCTGATGCAGAGTGCAGCTTTTCCGTTTACAACTTAATTTTGTCAGACAGGCGCAGAAGTATTTGTTAGAAGTCTCTGCGATACCTCGCTGTTATTGCTTACAATGGACATATCAGCAGTGATTTATTCATTTCAAAAAGGAAGCAGATTATAATCCAGAGAGATTCAAGGTATTTTGTTTGTACTGATGGACGAATTGTTATTTTTAATCAATATTATCCTGTATTGTGACCTTTTTTCCACTGTTGTATTGATTTAGTATGTATAGGTAGTGTATATCATGAATATGAATCATTATGAAGCATAAAGGGATTAAAATGGTGAGTTTTGATGTTGCACAATTTTCGCTCTTTTTGTCTTTTTCTGTTGCATTTTTTGCAATTTCGCATGCACTTTTTGAAAAATTTTCATGCGCTTTTCCAGGGGGCCAGTATTGTATAACCGACTCGCGTGTTTGTCTGAAAGGAACAAAAACGGGGTTATAGAATAGCGCCTTTACAATAGACTTCTCATTATTCCAGGACTGGTTAAAAGTGGACTCCACTATATTGATCTCCAGAAAAACTGAGTAAAAACTAAGCCAAAAAATGTATGCTACTTGCGATCTTTAATTCATTTTAATCTTTCTTACAACATGAACCAACTCATCTTACAAAAATGATGGAGGGACAACAAGTATTCTCTTACTCCTACAACAGCCTGAATTTGAATTTGTGAAAATGGCACATGTCACAAACAACTCAAGAATAACATTAATCCAAACTTGTACAGACTTGAACATTCAAAAATAATTCTTCGTTTTTATTTCCTGTAAATTGTATATGTATGTGAGTGTGAAAGCAAAATAACACTGATAATTTTTTATTTGTTTGTGAAAGTAAATGTGTTTGCGATACTAAAAATAAATGTCGGAAAAAAAACGACCAACAAGTCTGTGTTCAATCTCAACCTACACCTACATCTTACTGATACTGTTGATATTCATTGTTGATAACGATGACTTCAGCTTTAACAAACAATTATATTGGACCCACCTCAATTAAAAACTACATCAAAATATTGCGATGATATAAAAATAAGAGGACTGTCTAAATTTATACAAGTTACAAGGCCTATGTCCTATGATTCGAAAATTTAACATCTTCAACTTACTGTCGATCTTTGGAAAGTGACGCTGCTCTCTGTGAGTTGGTTTATCTGGTACAAAATCGCACCGAGCCCTGATTTCAGGTTCTGAATCTCCATGAAGCCCAAAAATGTCGCTGTTCATTTCTTCTTTATATCTGGCGATATGGCCCCTCTGTTTTCTGCACCAGGCCTCTTCTTTCATCCGCTCAACAGCACACCAGGTTTCTCTCTGCTCCCCCAACGCTAGTTCTTGTGCTGATGCAGCCATCTCTCTTTTAATCAACCAATATAAACTAAAAGACGGCGAATCTTCTGAAGTAATACAACTTAAAGGACTGCCTCTTAAAATTTTACAAGCGGTAAGATCTAATCCTGGTGTGCCTTTCCAACCAGAAAGTTAAACTTTTTATGACCACCAGAAACATCTACATTGACTCTATCTCCGTTTCCAAGGGCAACCATGCCCTCATTGAACATGCATTGAACTCATTGAGTGGATCCTGACCAAATTTGTCCTGAGTTACAAAATTGAAAAACGTAGTTTTAGATAGATCTAGTTCATAAAGAAAAGATGTGGGTGAAGATTTAAACAAGTATTTGGGACGAACTATAGCTTTTTCATCCACATTTATTTGGACAGCTTGAAATTTTAGTAAATTGTTGGAAGTCGGAATTCTATTCTATAACGTCAGAACTGTAAGCAGAAAGAGAAAGTGTGTGTCATTTAGGACAACGTAGTTTATAAAGTGAAATAATCTTTATTATGCGATTATTTTACACATATTTCGAACATAAATAATGTAGACATGTCTGTTTTCTACGTAATAATTAATTCTCAGGCCATCTAGTTCATATGCCACTTCTTTAAACAAATTTGTTCGTCCAACAATGAGATTGGGTGTGTCTATGTTATCGATTATTATGGACTTGAATGTTGAGTTTGGCGGCAGAAGTAAACAGTGGCCCACGAACGGACTACGAAGTCGACTCAAGGACTACGAAGTAGATCTAGAGAAATCTAGAACTAGATCTAGATCTAGATTTAGGCCTCCTGTAGATAGGTCTAGATCTTAATATATTTTCATCATGGCATCTACAAAGTCTGTAATTATCTCAGCATTCAAAATGCATGGGCTGGCTCTCAGAAGGTATCTATTCACACTGACAGTAGTGACAGGATGATATGAATGGGAAAGATCTCCGAAGTGGTCTCCAGACGATTAGATCATAGCTGGAAACAACCTCCTGCACCCCCCACCCCCTATAAAAAAAATTCCTTTAGAGGTCTAACGGTACATGCTTTATTATATAAATGAACTTTGAACAAGTCGTTTGACGGTAAATGTATAGTTTAGCGTCGTAAAATTAAAATAATGAATGCAATTCAATATTTAAGTATTATAAAGTATGATTTTTCAAGAAGAGTTTGGTCGGAATGATAGAAATGATCCTGATTTGGGCGCTTTTTCGTTTGTTACCCTACCTGTTTGTTTGGGCCCCTATCTAGGATAAAGGGAGTATCGATTACAG
>JAOXNP010055567.1:0-16648 GCA_028571245.1 Chromodoris orientalis
AAGTTACGAGAAGAGACTATTGGTTGGTGCAATTTTCAATGGACACGATGGTGAAGGCAACAAAAGAGATAAGGAGGTAATGGGAAATTTGAACTGAAGAAAGGAATGAAGAAGAACAGAGACTGATGGTCAGTTGCAGCAAATGACATAAGAGAAATTGCAGGAAAAGTCCTTAGAATGACATCTGGGGAAAGGAAAGAGTACAACAACACTTGGCTGTGGAACGAGTAGGTGCACGATACGATTGAGAGAAAAAAACTGATAAAAATGCAGTAGGATAGTTGGAGAGACGAGACAGGTAGACAGTAATATAGGGAATCAATCAGAAGACAAGGAGAGCAGTTGCCAAGGTTAAACAAGAAGTTCTAAGTGTCATAACGCCAGTTACATAACTGAAAAGTTCTCAATGAGCATTGTCAACATTTCCTGATAGTTGGCAGTACACGTCAAATTGACAATTACGCCACCATAACTACGGAATGATGGATCTGGTGTACCATTGATTAGCATTTCAATGTCAAATATACCTGCTAGATATAAAAATCACATTGTTGTTATACAAACATATGTCTTCAATGTCTTCGTGAATAGATATATACTTAAAATGAAGTGACAGAATCAAATTGAGATAAAACGTCCTTTCCTGTCTACCTGACCACCCCCCTCTCTCTGTGTCTCTCTCTGTCTCTGTCTGTCTGTCTGTCTGTCAGTCTCTCTCTCTCTCTGTCTCTCTCTGTCTCTCTCTCTCTCTCTCTGCCTCTGTCTCTCTCTGTCTCTATCTGTGTCTCTCTGTCTCTCTCTCTCACACAAAATGATCTGAGGTAAGACAATAATGAGAATCATCTGAAAATGACCATTCAATAGTCACAGTGTGGGTTCCCGTTCCCAGCTATCCATGCATGTCACAAGGGCGACCAAAGGTAGCACCCATTTCCCTTGCTTTTTATCTTCTGCCCATCTACACCTTTCCGCTTCTGCTGTTCCAGTCCTATCCGCCCCTCCCCTTCTTCTCCCACAAGAGCTTTGAGGGCATCCCTAAAGGATACACTGGGTTTTGATCCCAATCAATCAAAACCCACTCTAAAGTCAACTCATTATTCCAGCATTTCAGCCCACTCCATGCCTTTTCTCTTTGATATTCTCCCCACACAAGCACAACAAATAAAACACCAACACCATGTATAATAATGCTATCACACAATGTCACCCCAGGATCCGTCTCATGATAAAAAATTAATCCCTAGTCTTCTTTTGTTCACCTTTAGCAAGGATGACTTCAGCTTCAGTTTGATTTGACACAGCATTGTGTTTAGTAGATAGGCAGGTAAAGTTCTGGGTATAGATGTCTGCTGTCACCAACAAGGTGTCGGAGGTCTCATCCTCAATCAAATCACAAGACGAATTGAACCACTCATAAGTCAACCCATCGACAATGATGGGGCTTGAAGGTTCCGGACACTCAGGCAGCATTATTTGGGGCATGTCCAATCAATCATGGAAGACGCTAAGCCTGTTACCGCCTTCATGTCACTAACAAACCTTGAAGAATCTATTATGACCTTTAAAAGGGGTTAAAGGTTACAGTTTGCCTTGGAACTTTGCATACTTTGTCTAGGGATCTGCTGCATCTTGTCTTGTCTGAGATGGCACTGAACTAGTCTCAAGCTGACTCGCCCTTGGTGGCAAGTCTAAAGAAGTCCACAGTCTGTGGCAGTGCCAACGTTTCTCATAGAGGCAATTCTCTAGGGTCTGGCATCTCGGGAGTATGCGCGCCCGCGCTTCTCCAAGCAGCGGACAATCCCGAAGCAGATGTATCAGGGTTTCGGACGGGTGCCACAATTGCGACAATTTGGATTCCACCGTGGGCCGATTTTGTGAAGATGAGCACCGATATCAGTATGAACAGTGCGCAGACCAAATGCGACAATTTTGGTCACGCCGGTCAAGCGTCTTCCATGCATCAAGCTTAAATTGTCTAGGCATGAGCCTGGCTACAGCTCACACCGTCAGAGTTGAATCCCACAGTTTAATTCAGTGGTCGCACATCCACTCGCGGCAAAAGTAATATCAGTCCAAAGTTTCCTGGCATTCCGCAGTGTTCAGGTACTCACTAAAAGATCATGCTTGCAACACTACTTAGGGTGTTCACGACCCGAACCACTTCGCCAAGAATTGGGTCGTTCCCAGCTGCAGGCCAGCTGCGGAGAGGATCCTGGACTGACCAGGCGTCCGAGAAAACTACCGCCTGTCTGGCACCTTGGCGTCCTGACTCAGCAAATCCCCCTCCCCCCCTTGTCTCGGAGGAAGCAGCCTCTTTTCTTCTTCCCAGGGTCCCTCTATCCCTCGACTACTTCTCTCTGCCTATCCCCCCTTGAATTTCGGCGGTATCTCTCTAGGGTGGAGAGTATCGCCCCGTCACGTCTGATCTCCAACAGCTCGACGTCGGCCATGATTTCGCAGGCTCGAATCGCACTACTGAACATTCCACCACAAATGAATCTAAGGGCCTGGTTTTGGACGCACCAGAGCGGTCGCAGGTTTGTTAGTGACATGAAGGCGGTAACAGGCTTAACGTCTTCCATGATTGATTGGACACGCCCCAAATAATGCTGCCTGAGTGTCCGGAACCGAGCGCCCCAGTTTCTTCAGAATATTGAGCCCCTAGGCCGCTTTGTCAGCAAGCCCTGCTGCTTGGGTCCTTAAAGTAACTCCAGGGGTCAAGCGTCACTCCCAAATAGGTAGGAGCTTAGTCCTTTCTTAGTTCCCCTTCCCCGTAGTGCAGAGGCACAGCAAGCTTTTGCACCCGAGGGCTCAAAGGGAAGAATCGTCGACGTTAACCATCATCCTCCACTTTTCGCTGTAAGAGGCCAGCATGTTTATGACCGGACTATTAACATTCTAATGTCTCAGATTGTCATAAAATTAATGATGGTCCTTTGGAATTACACATAATTTGAATTCTTAGAGGTGTTTGTATTTTGAAAGTGGGATACTTAGTTTCTCAGACTAAAGTCTCGCTGGTTATGTGGGGTAAATTTGCGGTGCTCGTGGAAGGAGTATCAAAGCCCATTCATCGTCGTATCTTAACTTGTAAAAGATAGTTCGGTCTGGGATATAACGTAGACAACGAATGTCTGTGACCACTGGGACTCCTTTTCCTATGGCCAGATCTGATGCTTTTGTAAATGCCAGTTTTTGAAAAGTCTAAAAAGAATGAATGATCTAGGAAGTGAACGTCAAAGTTAGATGGATTTCGTCTAGCCTTTTCAAAAACATTGATATATGCCATTGGCACATAGATCTAACTGTGTCTGTTCTTCAAGGATCTTTCAGTTAGACTGTGCGTGCTGTCCTCCTCCATTTGAGTGTGCCCCTTTTTGAGATATTTGTGATCAACAATTTTGTTGTTTCTTAAACAAAAATAGCTGATTGCACCGGAAAGTACTGCGTTCCGGTTCTGGTAAGTACAACCGTCACTGTCAATTATAAATGTGTCATGATTATTGACGTTCTCCTCCTAATAATGAATGACACACATGGAAAACTCATTGGCTCTTAGTCCACCTTGATCTTCGTGCCATACATAGCACCTCAAGTCTTTGTTTACCATACTATAAATGGTGAAGTTATGGAATGCTAATTTAGGTTTTTAATAGAGTGCAGATGCTTTCAGTGATGGTGCCAGATGCACTGCTTCCAAGTCCATACACACTACACACACTCTAGTACATGTACCATCCACTGAATTTTGCGCATGCTTTTTGTCGTTTTCCTTTTCCCCTCTTACACGATCTTTCAACTTAATATGTGCCTTCCAAATTTCACTACTCACATTTCCCTTCTTGTATGAAACACAAACGTCACATTGGTCTTTTCTGGGGACATGTAGGGATAGATTGCTTTTGTAGTACATGTCTTTGAATGTTGTCATAGATAGGGCAGTCCGCTTTTCCTCTTCACATTTGCTTTGGTACTCCTTATAGACTTTGGAATTGGGATTCCAGATATAGTTTCCCGGTATTTTGTCTACAGTAAAGTGATAGCATTTTGTTCAATTTGTCAATGAATAATTCATTTGCAAGAAGTGCTTGTCAACCTCACTCTGCCCTTGTATAATATGAAGCCCCTGTAGATTCCATCTCCGAACCTGGAAGGTGGGAAGTGATGAGACCAGTAGAATTTATGAACATTGATATGCATACGGGTAGAGTTTCACCAGAAATCCGTTTGCAGTTGTATTCAAAACCTATTCGACATATCCGCAGATACTCTCTTGCGTTTCACTGGTATTTTATTGATGAGACCATCGATAAACGCCCTGTTTGCATCGTTGGCCAGGGTCCATAAGTATGCAAACGTTGCTACTTGCTTATCTGTCCTCATTTGTGAGTTTTTGGCATGTTGTTGACTTTAACGTGCACAAGCATGGTGGTTTCAATTGCCGAGCTGGCATTTCTTTTCCACGCTTGGAAATGTACGTTAGGTCTTTCTGACGCAGCTCCTTTCTTTCATTTTACTCCCATTCCTTTGGCGTTAGATGAAATGTATTTTCATCTGCTGGACGATGTCTTTCAACAGAAGAGTAGCCTGTGATGAATGATTCAATTCGATGGGAGCAGAGGCATGTGAATGCACTGTCAGACTGAGCCAAGAATCACTGTTCTTGATTGCTGTCCCAAAATGATAATAACCCATCCTTTTCATTTTTTATTTCCCTCACTTGACCAGTAACTTTAGCCAGAACATTCCAGCCTCGTCAGGTCGGCATAATCTTTATAATTTATTTCATTTCTTTGTCCGGATTATTTTCCTCCGACAACAAAATGTTTAAAATTGTGAATTACGCAAATGTCTAGACAATATTCTGACCATTGGTGGGATTCATTCAGAGTAGATTTCATTCAGGACAAGCGATTTCTGTTGTTGTATTATTTAGCCCCGCCTGACCATGGTGAACAGTGGATGGGCTCGCTCCACCCATAAACCTGGTTGGATGAGCTTCAGAGGTCAGTTTCACCCAATCCATCCGCACGCGTGTCATAAGAGGCCTACCTGGTGCCTGGCCGGTTGGATCGCATCAACATTTTCGCGTTTTGGATACGAGTGAATGGCTCAATCAATGCATTTTGGAATTTTTTTCCGAACCCAGGATTTTCACAAAATGTGTATTACTGTTTATTCTATACAATGGGCTTAAAAAGTGATTTTCGAAAAAAATGGCGCTTGGCTG
Organism: Chromodoris orientalis; assembly: GCA_028571245.1. Classification (NCBI taxonomy): domain Eukaryota; kingdom Metazoa; phylum Mollusca; class Gastropoda; order Nudibranchia; family Chromodorididae; genus Chromodoris; species Chromodoris orientalis. Next base: position 5,231 of record JAOXNP010055567.1, read on the forward strand.
GTTGGATCACATAGTGAGGGCACGGATGATATTATCTGACTGACATAGAGGTCATCAGAAGACCTCCCAATCCGGTTAGGAATTGTGATATTGATGAAGGAATAAACACAAAGCTCTAGCAACACAAAATCAAAGCCATTAAGCAACAAAAGGAAACAATAAAATATCCAAAATAAATCAAACCCTAAGAATAACAAAAAGAAAAACAAAACAGGTCAAATGCTTTGTTTCAAGTGAGTTTTTATCTATATCTTGGGAGTTTCTTATATTCTTATTTCTCTGGGATCTAAGATGACCTTATAGGTTGAAGAGAGCCCCAGAACCCCAAACAAATGAACCAATATCAGAATCTGTGATCTTCCACTTGACAATATCTATATGAATTTACCCTTAGCAAGAAGTCCTTCAGATTCGCTTTGGTTAGACACAGCATTGTCCTCCGTTGAAAGGCAAGTAAAATTCTGCCAATAGATATCTGCTGTTACTGTCAATGTAATAGACGTTTCGCCTTCAATTTCACCCCCAGATGAGTTGAACCAGCGGTAGGTCATGTCAGCACGAGAGGCTTGGCTGGAGAAAGATGGATTTTATTGAGGTTTTGTATGTGCAATCAATTATTTCTTGGTTTCAAAAGATTTTCTCACATCCTGAAGAAGGTTTGCAGCCTTGTGAACAGACCACAGCTATAGCTACTCTTTCAACTTCAAGGCATATGATAAAGGTTTAGATATAAATCATGGAAACCTTTTGAACTATTCGTTACCTCCTTTGCCATCAGCTGTTTTTTTTTAATGAATTGATGCTGTTGTTTTTCATTTGATGATTGCTAAAAGTTAACGGAATGGCAGTTTCATTTCGCTTATCGATTTATTAAATGGACCCTACATTAATTCCATTATTATCTTCATTTCAGATCGTCCAGACGTACATTAATTACTTCTAGGGTTATGCTACACATTTCCATGAGTCTATTAATTTGGTCTCACGGAAATGGAAAGGCAGCTACATTAATACATGAGTTGTATGGTAAGATATGGGTGAATTCCGTAAATACATCAGTACTTTTGATCATGTGTATGATGATCAGTCAATGTCAAATTACGACCATGAATCAGACTAAATAATAAGCACTTTAAAGAATGGCAATGAAAAAAGGTTTCCGATGCGATTTAGACCTGCAAATTTTTTTCCCAATTCTTTCGTTGTAGTTGAATCTCTAAGGAAAAAACTAGTCAAAGGTATGTAATGAATGCTGATTCTACAATGAGCAAGATAAATAATTTGACATATGAATGTCTCTCAATCATCAGTTTTCCTTCCAATTATTCAAAATGGCATATTTCAATTTCATTGCCTAACCAAAAATAGTTAAATAGGTGTATACAATGTTGTCATACATGAACTGGGACTGTAAATAAATGTTGAAAAACATGTCTTTGACTTTGAAAAGAATAAACTACGTTTGTGGACAAGAGATTTTTCACATGTTAAATTTAGGTTTATACAAAATAGTAACGGAGAATGTCCAATTAGACAGCCTTTATTGTCATCATCTGTCTGTTGCCTGGCTGTTCAGAGTTTGCGACCACATTTCTTGATCACGGGTGGCTCTCAACAGCCCGTCAGTTGTTTCCAATCCCAGCCATGATACCAGACCGTCAGTGATCTTTTCTCTTTGTCTGCCACGGCTTCTTTTCCCTTTAAGATTGGTCGTTGTGGTTAGATGTTCCAAATCCCCTTTCCTCATAAAATGTCCGATGAATGTGGCTTGGCATGTGCGTCTATTATTTATGAGGCATCTTTTGGTACCGGCTTCTTTTAAGACGTCTACGTTGAACGTTTACCTCTCCAAGATATTAGCATCATTGTCTTGGGAAACTACATTTCTATCGCGTCTAATTTCTTAATCATTTGTTTATTTAATGTCCAGGGTCCACAACCATTATATGAGAATGGGTTCGATGTAACTCTGTAACACTTTCTTTCTAGTTTTAATCGATAGGTTTTTATAGGTTAGGTCTGATTTCATTTTCTGTAATGCTGCTTGTCATTGAGCGATTCTCAATTTTATTTCCGAGTTGCTGTGTCCGTCTGCTGTAATTCGAATTCCCAGACATTTAATTTAAAAAATGGACATTGTTTTAGCCTTGTTCCATTGGCATATATTTTGCAAATAGGCGTCTCCTTCTTCCGACTGATCACCGTTACTTCAGTCTTCTTTCTATTCAATTGCGGTCCTTTTTTCTGCTCTCTTTTTCCATGATGTTGAGTATCCTAAGAAATAATGAAATGAATGATATTGTATTTTTCCAACTAACCTTTGACATGTCAATGTATAAACATCACCGTATGTATACAAACCATCAATATCTGCATTGGGAGACACAGTGATGTATGGTGTAGGTAGGTCTGGGGAGTTTAAAAAAAGAAATGGTTACTGCCATTGGATTTCCATTTTAATTAATAAGGAAAGAATGGTTTTTGCATTGAGAGTCTGAACTCGATAATCAGTTTTACATGTTTTTGTTAACGATTACAAAAAATCCGTCTTGACTTCTACTATAATCATCTATCGATAAGTCCATATCATGGGGATCATTTAATGAAATCGACTTAGCAATATGACCACTTAACCATCGGAAGATAAAAAGAGGGAGCCCTGGTTGCTAATATTTCGAAATGTCTTCTTTTCATATTTTGTGTAAGCAAACAAGTCAAGCAATGTGCTAAATCGTGCTAATGATGGGCAGTAGACACAAGCGAGGAAGCACCATGACAGCAGTCATAGGCGGGCTCTAGGCGATAGAGAAAGGGCAAGATTGAAGATCGACTTTGGCACATGTTTTACAAATCCAGGAGATTGTCTTCTTGTTTACGTAAAATAAACATGGAGAAAGAAAAGCCGAATTCTATGTCAGGAGTTGACTGGACAATTTTGATTGCGAAGCTCAACATTAACATATACCTTTCAATCAACGTATGCCTTTCAATCACATCCCGTTTCCATTATAATTTAGTTGTTAAGTAACAACTAAATTATGATGGAAATGGGATGTGATTGATACAAAGGATTGACAGAAGAGAAGATCCACTCATTTTTCAAGGACGTATTTGGAGTGAGGGACTTTTACAGTTGTTATCTATCGAGGTGGGAGGGATGTCAAATTTCAGCATAAATACACAATATGTGGGCGGGGCTGCAGAGTTGGTTGGAGCTAGAGCGATTGGTCAACATGCAAGCCAGTGAAAGGGGAGTTTGAAATTTAGATTCCTCCTTTTATCGTATTTGCCTCCATCCTTCCTAACATGTGCAAACACACGTATTCTCGATATTCACACAAACATACTCACCAGTTGCTATTATTGCAATTGCATTGTTAGAAGATCCTTGACTGTCACCGTGATATACGTCACAGGAGAATGTGATGTTTGTACCACTGACAGCTTCATAAATTGTTGTCTTGACAGGTAGGGTTGGTATATCACTGCCATGAATTTCCCATGAAGCATCGGAGTGTTCTCCCGCCAGAATGGCCAAACATGTAACATTGTGAAATACCCCGCCATATGAAGTCACAGGGGATGCTGTCGATCCATCCACATTAAGTTCCACATCAAATATAGCTGTTTAGAAGGAACCAGAAAAGTTTTATTCAAGACTGCCGTATGGACCCTGTTCAACGAATGGAATTGTCCAGTCCTTATTTTCATTGGTATCATATGAAGATTCCCATCACATAACATAAAACCATTGAATAATGGGTGTCTTAGCATCGTGTCTGATGTTTCACATATTTCTGAAAGACAGTGGGTCTTGCTAGAAAACTCCAGATCTTAAACTAAAAACTGACGAATGTAAGCCTACCACGAACACTCACATTTATTATCTTTCTTTCAATCATTTCTTTTATTTAACAGAGGACCATACGATAGCACCAATACATCATATTCTGAATAATGTGTTTGCATTTCAAACAGCTGTAATAAAGAAAACATGGGCTGAAGAAAGAATGGAATGAAGGAGGACAGAGAATGGTGGATCTCTCAAAAAGGATGGAAATGGCATAGTAATATAGTGAACACATATTTCAGAAGAACGAGGAACACTTGATAACGTATAAGAGTGGAGGAAGATGATTGCAGACCAACTATATATAATGTAAGAGGGTAATCTGAGGCAGACAGGAGATTACAAAGTGGTACCAGGAGAGAGTGTAACCACTCAGCATCGTATTGTAATATGTAAGATGCACATGAAGGCATGAAGAGGAAAAGAGAGATAGGTGAGCCTTAAAATAAGATGTTGAAAGCTGAGTAAAGACAAAAGTTAGTGGGGAGGTAGAACTAGCAGCACAAAATGACAATGAGATATTCAGAAATTGGTCAGCTACAGTAAATGCGATAAGAGAAATTGCAGGAAAAGTCCTTGGAATGACATCTGGTAAAAGGAAAGAGCACAAGGACACTGGGTTGTTGAATGAAGCCGTGGAGGATATGATAAGGAGACAGAAACTGGCAAAAGAGGAGTGGGATAGTTGAAGAGATGAGGCAAGTAGACGGCAATATAGGGATGTAAATCAGAAGACAAAGAAAGCAGTTGCGAAAGGCCAAAGAGGAGGCATATGAGCAACTATATAAAAAAAACTAAATAAAAAGGAAGGGAGAAAGACATATAAAGATTGCCCAAACAGAGAAATCATAACGGAAAAGACATAAAGCAAGTAAGGCTAATAGAGGATGCTGATGGATGTGTCTTAAGTGATGAGGACAAAGCGTTAAGCAGATGGATGGAATATTTTGAGAAAATCATGAATGAAGAAAATGAAAGGGACATTAGGCATGATGAAGTGAGAGAAGTGGGTACAGTTATAGACCCAGTCAGTAAGGTGGAAGTGAGAATGGCTTTGCAAAAGATGAAGAGAAGAAAGGCTTTTGGACCAGACCACATACCATCAGAAGCATGGAAATGCTTAGGTAAGATTGCAGTCAAATTTCTAACTAATTTCTTCAAGAAGGTGAAACTTTGACTGAGGAGTGGAGAAGAAGCATCCTTATCCCCATTCTTAAAGAATAAAGGTGATGTACAAAGCTGCAATAATTACAGTTGAAGAGCCGCAGCATGAAAATATAAGAGAGAGAGTTATACTGTTGTTGAGGCAAGGCTGCGAATAGAAGTAAAAATATGTGACCAGCAGTATGGGTTTATGCCAGGAAAAAGTACAACAGATGCTTTGTTCGCTTTGAGATTATCAATGGAGATGTGCAGATGGAACCAAAAGGAGTTACACTGTGTGTTAATTGATCTGGAGAAAGCCCATGATAGGGTACAAAGAGAAGAGCTATGGTACTGTATGAGGAAGTCTAGAGTGGCAGATAGATATGTGAGAGTAGTGGAGCACATCGTCAATTAGATGCACAGTAGTTCTGACAGATTGATTTTGAGGTGAAGGTGGGATTCAGAACTGTTCCTTCGTGAATGTTAAAAGGTTGGAAAAGATCAGACAGAAATGAGCACATTAGAGGGAATGCACAATTGACATGTAGGTAGGTTTGGAGACAAAGTGAGAGAGTCTAGACTAAGATGGTTTAGACATGTCCTGAGAGGAGATGAAGATTACATTGGCAAGCGTTGTTGGTGTGAGAGAGGACGATGCGTTGAACACGACTAACTGGAGGTGGAAGATCTGCTGTGGCGACCCCTAACGGTATAAGCCAAAAAAAGAAGAAGAAGCTCGTGAAAAAACGTAAAGCATAACATCAATCTACGTCATTTATAGATGCAGTTTTGACAGTAACTTTCAATTACCTTTTGCAAGAAGTCCTTCAACATCACTTTGGTCAGACACAGCATTGTCTTGAGTTGAAAGGCAAGTAAAATTCTGCCAATAGATGTCCGCTGTCACTGGCAATGTACTGGATGTTTCACCTTCAATTTCACCACCAGATGTATTGAACCACCGATACATCATGTTATTAAGAGAAGTTGGGCTGCAAAATGATAGATGTCAAATTATTTGAATGCATATTCTATAACATCATGCTCTCAAATCATTCAACGTACGACTCATAGTAAAGGCATCCCCGAGAAAAGCAGCTTTGTGCACCCCATCAGCCGCAGTTGATCTCTAAACCACTAAATGATCGAGATTAGATATGGCACCTATTTAGGCAAATTTCAGAACCCTTTGATATTTGCTTGCAATCAACTATTCTCTTCGTACCCACACTTCTGCCTTTCGATGACGATATTTTCAAGTAACAGAATGGCAGACTCGTTACGCTAATATATTGAACAAAATTAAAAAGACTTCACATTTATTTTACTTTCTTAATGTTGTGTTGTACAGATGTACCAAATTCATTTCCAGTGTGTTGTGCTACACGACATTTCCGTGAGCGTATATTTTTGTCTTCAGCAGAAAGAGAAATGCAGTTATATTAATGCAAGTGTTGAATGGATCAGTATGATCTGTCAATAGATTAACCATTTTGGTTGTGTGCATGATCGGCAGATCATACGGACTGGGGGAGTTTGTTTTAACAAGCTATGATAACTGACAAGTTCAAGTGTATTATAGAAGGCACATGCAAAAAGGTTTTTTCATTGCAGTTGTAGGCTATGATTTTAGGTCTATGAAAGTATTCTCTTAACTTTGCGGCAATCATGCATGCAAATCACTACAAAACTGAATCTTCTTTAATTGCAAAAACAAGACACAAAACAAAATTTTAGTTAGAGTTATGGCGTGCGTAATGATTTTCAAATGAGCAAGAGTGATAGTTTAACGAATGTCCCTCACTCTTCATGTTTGCTTCTAGTGAATCTAACTATATACTGGAAAATAATGTCGAAACACGATGTCTTGGTTTATGAAAAGGGCAAATTGTATTGTCATGTAGACATGACACCCTGCGTCAATTTGTAAAGTCTATTGCATTTCATATTGTTAAATTTCTGTTTATCCAAAATTGTAACGGGAAATGTTCAATTAAACACGTTTACATATCGCAATGAAATAAACAGTATCATTTCCTAGTGAATAAGTCACTGCTGTTTTGTGATAAGATTATATAGCCTACTGCCATAGTATATTGTTATAAAATCTATCATTAAGTAACATCTTGGTATAAAAATTTTCCTGCGCCTAGAGCTGTTAATTTTAATGGGATTGGGCGCATTAGAAATGGTGTTTTCTTCTTATCATTCTTCTTCTTCCTCTTCTCCTTCTTATCATTATTATATCATCATCATCATTATCATTATTATTATTATTACTATTATTATTATTATTATCAATATTTTATCGTTTTATTTTTTTCCGACTAACCTTTGACATGTTAAAGTATAGACATCGCCGTATGTGTACAAGCCATCACTAGCTGCAGCAGGAGATACAGTGATGTATGGTGCAGGTAATTCTGGGGAATTGTAAAGATAAATGGTGACTGCCAATGGGGTTTTTAATTTAATTCAAAAGGAAAGAATGATTTGTGCAGTGAGAGTCTAATCTTAAAAATCGATGTTAAAGGTTTTTTTTTCTCCAAACTTCGTCTCAATGTTTCTACGGTATCTTAAGTCGACAACCCCCGAGTCGATATAACCGCTTCAAACAACGCCATCGACGTATCAGTATGTCCTCTTATTCACCGCAAAATAAGACATGGGAGCAGTCTTTGCTAATATCTATCAACAACTCCTTTCATATTTCACAAAAGCAAAAAAAAAAACCACAACAAAATCCAAGTACTGTGCTATGCAGTGCTAAATGACGGGAAGTAAACCCAAGTAAGCAGGCACTATGACAGAGTATTAATGGACGGGCTTTAGGAGTCAGAGCTAAGCCTCCCTAACTAACATGCCTGCCAGCCGGACGTTGAAGGCTGCTTGTTGTAATGGAGCTAAAAAATGTAGTTTGAGATTATTTTCCATTACAACAATCAACCTTCAACGTGACCGGCTGGCAGGTTTGTTAGGTAGGGAGGCTTAGAGTCAGAGACAAGGCGATATTGAAGATATTATATAGTCCGGCACAGGTTTAACAAATCCAGCAACTCATCTTGATCTCTGTGCCAGACCGGGTAGATAAAGGAATGGGATGTAGTTTTCTACTTCAAGAATCGATTGATCATTTTGACAATTCAAAAAAAAATTCAAAAATTAAATCATAAGACAATGGGATTTTTACAGAAATACACGATTGACAGAAGTGAAGATCAGCTGACGTACCAAAAAGATATTTGCAGTAGAGGAAATTTTACATTCTTAATCTATTGAGTTGTGTGGGATGTAAATATTGAGAATAAATCCATGATTTGTAGATAGGACTGCAGGCTTTCATTAGCACAAGATTGATTCGCCAATGTTCCAACCAATGAAAGGGGAGTTTAAAGTTAAGATTCCTTATCGTGATCATTAATTTTCCCTCCATTCTCTCTCACACATCCAAATACATAGACGGTTACACATTGAACACACATACACACAATTATACTCACCAGTTGCTGTTATTTCAATTAAATTGTTAGAGGATCCTTGACTGTCACCATGATATACGTCACAGGAGAATGTGATGTTTGAACCACTGACAGCTTCATGAATTGTTGTCTTGACAGGTAGGGTTGGTATACCACTGCCATGAATTTCCCATGAGGCATCGGAGTGTTCTCCCGCCAGAATGGCCAAACATGTAACATTGTGAAAAATCCCTCCATAGGAAGTCAAAGGGGTTGCAGTCGATCCATCCACATTAAGCTCCACACTAAATATAGCTGTTTGGAAGAAAACAGAAAAAATTGTAACGTTTGAAACGGTCTGGGCGTAGTGTCCTTGGTACATGAGAAACCCTAAACCAACTAAGACCTTTGAATATAATAATAACATTAATAATAATACTAATAATAATAATAATAACAAACACTTATAGGGCACCCTGTCTCAAATTTAAGCTCTGGGCACTTTACAAAGGCAAAACAAAACAAACAAACAAAAAAACAACAAAAAAACAACAAAGAAAAAACCCCTAGAAACAAAAAACAAAACAAAACAACAAAAACAACAACAAAACAAACAACACAATTTACATACACTAAAACTAAAGGCATCTGCTGTAAAAAGCACCATTAAAATTAAAAAGAATTATTCTTAAAACATAGTTCAGTGAAAAACACTTTGAATACAAACAACCATAATAATAAGAGACAGTTCATGGCATTGTCAAGCAAACTAGGTATGTTTTCAGTTCCTTCTTGAAACATTCAAGAGTCTGACATTCTCTCAACTCATGTGGTAAACTATTCCAAATCTTAGGGCCCAGACAAGCAAATGATCTCTCACCTGCTTTTGTTTTGAAAGATTTCTCAATCAGCCTATTTGGGTCACATGACGATCTCAAATTGTGACATATTGGTTTATAGTGTACCACGTGAGCTGAAAGATAAGATGTTGCAACTCCAGAAATGCATTTGAACGTTAAACGAGCAACTTTGAAAATTGAACATTTATCAATGGGCAACCAGTGAAGCTCGTTCAGAAGAGGTGCTGCTTGGTAAAATTTTCGCTTTTTGAGCACTAGGCGAGCAGCATGATTTTGAAAAAGTTGTAGTCTTTTTGTACGACATTGTGGCAAAGAAGCCAACAGAGAATTACAGTAATCCAGTTTTGAAAAAATAAGGGACATGACTAATTTTCCACATGTGTCAGTCGAAATGAAGGAGCGGATGAAGCTTATCTTTCTTAGTTCGAAATTCAGTGACTTGATTAGTGCACTGATATGCTTTTCCATGGTCATTGAAGAGTCAAAATATGTTCCTAAATTCTTTACAGAAGTGACAACTTCAATTCTGTCTTTTCCAATATCTAGTTTGAAAGGTGACTTTTCTTTTATTTGGTTTTTATTCCCGACAAATAAAACTTCTGTTTTCTCTTCATTCACTTTAAGTTTATTAGCATCCATCCATTTCTTCACGTCGCGACACATTTTTCTGTTCTACTGACAACAGAATCGAAGTCTTTTGTACAAGTACTATCAAAGAGCTGGGAATCTCCACCCAAGTGCAGGCTATTCATTCCACACAATTCCTTTACAATTCCCAGGGGAGCATACAATGAAGCTGCCTTATAAGCGCACCACCACATCAGCATTCTGACACGATCTTTCTCTACCATAGCCCAGTACTTATTCACACCTAAGTCGAATGAGGTGACCCAATTATGGTTCCTTACTTAAGGATACAACGTCAATGATTTCTTGTTGTGGGCCAGACCGTGCCAGTGGATCACCATCCCACTAGCTACCGATCCAAATGCTGGCCACAGCGAACGATGCTTGACTAATGGTACCGAGCGGTGCTATTAGCCACTGACGATGAGGTCTAGTTACTAGGTCATATTCTAATGAGTATTAGTAGCACAGAATATGGTTTTGCTTCCTCTTAAACCCTTTCATTGCTAGGCTGTAACGTGCGTAGAACATCTTTTTTATGATTAAGAAAGACGAGAAAGCTCATCAGAACTATTAGATGTCCCAAACAATATAATTAAGTTAGCATAACTCACAAGAAAGATGAAATATCCAAACCAACTCAGACAAAGGTGAATATAATTATATAATTATACTTATTGATTAAGTTGTGGTTTGGTTTTTTTTTGTTTTTGTTTTTTTAAATAGTTTTTCTTGAAAGCAAAGACGTAAAAGCGGACAACATGACGATTACGACAACATACAACAAACGATAAATAAAACTGTGTATTATGTACGTAAATTAAAAGTGAATTGCTTATAAGTATATCGACGCAAAATGTAAACACAGCTAATCGGGGATATTATAAAATAAGTTGGAATAGCTGTAATTCTAAAGGCAAGAATAACGAGGTAAAATACTTGTAATAACAGTTCTGAAGGGTCCACAATGCGGATGGCAAATCAGAGGGAATGTAATGCCGCACAGGCTTCTGGAAGAGTAATGCTGCTGGCGGCTGGCGGCTGCCCAGTTCACACTGTGGTAAGGCAGACGGAAGTGCAGGGACGACGATAAGAGAAACAAGCCTTTTGTGAACTTTCTGAAGCCTATGCTTTGTCAGCAAGGACTTGTAAGAAATTATCGATAAAATGGAATACGTCCCTGTAGGGGAAAGTAGAAGGCAATAAAAAGACCAATCAACGGTGAGGCCAGCTTACATAGGGATGACTAACTTTTCTTTTACAACCAATTTATAGTATGTGAGCTACTGTTTCATTTCGGGACTCCAATAAAGAAGTTTTTGAAAAAATTCACCGATGTCATCAGCTGATGCGGAAATAATTATATTATCAGTTCGATTATGATAATATTGGAAGAAGGCTCTTAAAAGAGAGAGAGAGAGAGAGAGAGAGAGAGAGAGAGAGAGAGAGAGAGAGAGAGAGAGAGAGAGAGAGAGAG
>JAOXNP010055568.1:0-10748 GCA_028571245.1 Chromodoris orientalis
GAGAGAGAGGGGGGGATGGATGCACAACAAAATTTAAGCTGATAATAATATTATGCTGATATATTTACAGAAAAGGAGAAAAGCTTATTTACACGGTAGGGCAGATAACATGAATAGATAGCTATTATAACGCTGAGAGTGGGGGGTATCTATTTTATAAAAATCATCAACATAATAAACAATTATTCCTACACTTAGTAGCAAGGTAAAATAAAATAAAGAAGAAAAGAAAACAAAATCATTATTCAACTACTGATATTAACACATACTAATATTGAAATGCATCGTAAACTGAAAATCCCACACGATCTTTTTCTTCTAGAAATGGACTTTTTGATAAGGGTTTATAAAATAAATATTCCACCATGTTATATTCAATCATCTCAAACAATTCGAAACAGTATAAACCCAGACTTCTTGTGCTGGTCTTTTATCAAATTTCCAGACCTTTATTTCCACTCTCGATAATAATATTGTGATTTCAGTAGGGTGTCGTTTGGAAGAGTGTGGTCCGCAGAAACGTTAGCTTTGGAGATAAGCTGGTCTCAAGGCTAAGAAAACATTATAATTCAATATTTTCTGGTATCGATCTGGTTTGTTTTTAATTATAACTAGGAAGATACATTTATTTTGCCAAAAATAGAGGGTGGGGTTGGGGAAGAAACAAAGAAAAAAGCATAAGGACCAATATAGAACACACATATATATGTACAGTATGTCTGATAAAACAAAAGCGTACATTTTCCAAAGAGAGAATTCTCGGAAGACGGCTCATTATAAACTAGGCATAATAACTGGTACGAGAGAAAGTGCCATTTACTTAAAAAGATTTGCCGATATTAACCTAAAACAGTTTAAATGTAATCGACTCTAAGCCTTGCAGAAAAAACGTTCAGTACTGCTTTTCTTTGACAAAATGTCGATTTGTCGTAAGTTTCTGAAAACCTTTTTAAATGGAATCATTCAAAAAGACAACGCAATCCATACAAAACAAAAAAGGAAATAAGGCAACAAAATCATAACTCACATACAGGTTACGATATAAATTGACTCCATTAGCCTTAGGCATAGAAACATTAATTTTACAAAATTGACCAATGAGATATGGTAGAGGTTGGTGGTGACCATTTCAACCACATGCTCCATTTTGGTCTTTAGACCCGAAAAACGTTGCCGGAAAACGTTCATAGATCCTGCATTCCAAGAAGCCCCATAGGTAATCTAAAGGGCTAAAGTGCGGGCAATGTGTTTGTTTACTGTGCGCCAGGAAATATTGCGGTTAGCGAAAATATCACGCAAAAAGTTTCATTTTACAACGCTGACTGTCTAACTGTGTGAAGGTCTCTGGCTGACAACATCTGGTTTATTTTTATCTCTGGCTGACAACATCTGGTTTACTTTTATCTCTATAAATGTTTCTTTATCTGTTAATGTTCCTTTTTAAAAATAAAAGTTGCTAAAGAAAGACATCGATACAGGTCCGACAGTCTTAGGTCTCTCGTGATTTGCAGGACACCAGTCATTGCACGCGCAAAATGTAAACATTGGGTATTCCCGCTCGTTTTTATGTGAGGCGTACGCGTTTGCTAATATCATAGTGTTTCCTTTACCAAACAAGGGTTTAGAACATTAGCTTTAATTTGGCCTTTGTTATTTTAATTTTGTTCACCTGTTGCTCGGCAATCGCATTTTGAAAGTGTACACTTTTATCGGTGTGTTATCGATAATTGGTGTATCGCGTGTCATGATCTCCTTGCCACAGTGACAGTCTCGTTTACTCAAAGCCTTTCACAGCTTAATTAAGGAGACAAAGGGAGAGAACCTAGATTGAGATGGGTAAGTTGTTCAGAGGACAGGAGAGATGAAACTTACACTGGCAAGAGAGTACTAAAGATCACACTACCAAGCAAGAGGAAAAGATTAAAGACACAAGACAGAGACTTGAGGAAGATTATTATCCTGGCTGTTGTTGTGAAGGAGAAGGATGCATTAAACAAGACTAGAGTTAGGGACAGGCGATCTGCTGTGGCGACCCCTAAAGGGAGAAGCCGAAATAAGAAGATGATGAAGAGAGAGAGAGAGAGTGGCCCGTCGAAGTGAATTGGTTGAAGTTCTCCACACCGCTTACTTTCACAATCCTATCCACCACGCCTTGTCAATATTGTCCCTTTTGTGAGCACGTCATCACAGTTTTTCCAAGTCTTTTTTGCAAATTTCTGTATCTGTAACTGTAACTGTTACGTTGTAGAATCCCCAATGGGCTTTAACACAACGGGAGTGAGAGCTCCGGATCAGACAACGGGCCCTACGAGCAATTTTCTAATGAACTTCTGAAAATGTCCACTGATGTCTTTTGAACAATTTCTTCTTCTAGATTATTCCAATCAACTGCATAGAGCTTATACTTCTCTAGGTTTAGGTGGCATAGCAGAACAAGTGATATCGAATTTACATAAACACATTGGTCTAGAAAAAAAAAGTGAAAAGAAGAAAGAAGTACAAAAACAACACCAACAATAACAACAACAGCAATAACAACAAAAACAACAAGAAAGCTCATCTTTGCGACAAAAATAGGACCTAGCCTTAATTTGTTCTACTGCTGTACTGTTTTGTTTCCAACATAGGCTTAAAGATGGTTACTTCTTCAAAAGGTGGGGGTCATAATATAAAACCTTTCAATACAACTTTGACCAACCTGAGTAGAAATGAATCCACCATTAGCGTTTTTCTGTTCGCTCAACCAGCTGATAATACCAAGCCCTTCGGTTGTGGCGATACCTCTTTCAATGTAAGTTAAAAGTGCATATGAAGTCATCTCAATACTCAGTGCAGTGGTTGCCCTGGTCCAATAATATAAGTGGGTGGGTTTCTCCTCCTCACGCTCCCAGTGCTTTAGACCGACTACACAAAAGGATTTATTGCATCATAAGACAATGAGAAGAGGACTAAATGTGTAATCAAAATATGTCTCACAAATGATTTAATTGTCCACAGTTTTGTTCAAAGGTGGCAGTGGGCACATTTTTTATGGAAAATGCATATATGTTTTAACATTTCTGTATAGTTTCAACCACAGTGAGAATCAGCAAAGTAAATCTTTGCCATAAAACAAGTAATCATCATTATTCTTAAAAGACTGTTCTTGTCTAAGTGATATGTTTTGTACACAGTAGACTGCGACTACACATTTAATGGCTTGACCAAAAATTATGGTGAACCCTTAAAAGAAATATCTGATAGTTATACATGCTATTTCAGATGCATCAGCAGTAAATCGAAACATCATTTAAATTTACATAGCCTAACTGAATGGATCCATCTCTTTTCATTTCAAAATTGTCCATACCATCATCAATGCCTCATGCCTGGTAGGGTATAGGCCACTAACAAGCAATTTCCATTTTCTCTGTCTTGAACTATCCTTCCCAGCTCGCTCCATGTGAGCTTCATCCTCATAACTCTCTGTCAACAAATCTTTTACATGTCTCCCTTCGCCTTCTTCTCATTCCCTGTGGGTTCCACTGCAATGACTGTGTACTAAAGTTATTACTTGGCATTCTAAGTGTATGACCAATCCATCTCTATTTCTTGCTTCCAATCTCTTGCCCTATTAGTGTCTGTCCTGTTCTTGTCCATAGATATTCGTTTCCAGTCTTTTCTTGCCACTTAATTTTTAATATATTTCTCATGCATCTGTTGATGAAGATCTGGACTTTATACAGCACTGTTTTTGTGTTGTTCTTATGTCTAGTCTTTTCGTGCCACTTAACTTTTAGGATATTTTTCATGTATCTGTTGATGAAGGTTTAGACTTCATACAGCACTGTTTTTGTGTCCTTTCACTTTTCACAATCATACCAGAGAACTGACTTTACGTTTGAATAGAAAAGCTGAAGCTTTGTGGTATTGAGATCTTACTAGTTTTCCAAACTTTTGGTAGATGTTTAAGGGAAATTTGCACTTCTTGCCTTTACATCAGCTTCAGTTCCATCCTATTTGTCAATGGTACTTCCAAGGTATGTGAACGAGATCATTTCTTCCAGAGATGTGTTGTAAACTGCGATAGGATGGCTTGACACATTACTCAGTCTTAGCACCTTAGATTTGCCTGATTACATGGCCCAACGCTCTTTGACAGATTGTTGACTTCAAATGTCTTTGCTTGCACCTGAGCAGGTGTGTGTGACAGTGGACCAACATCATCTGAGTAGTCCTTATCATCTCGTTGCTATCATGGTGTTCATTGTAGTCCGTTCCATGTGCCATGGGTAGCTTCCTTCATAACTCGAGCAGTTGACAGGATGTATAGAAAGGGTGAGAGCAGACATTCTTGTCGCACTCCTAACTGTACCTGAAAAGGTTGCGAGAGTTGTACTTCATAATATGTGGCCCTCAAAAAGTTGACAATTTTATCTGGAATTACGTAGTGTCTCATGAGTTTCCACAGGATCTCCTGGTCCACACCATCGAATGCTTTCTCATAACCTATAAAATTGACTGGAAGTGATGAGTTCCATTCCTGGGACTGTTCAATGATTATACATAGGGTAGCTATCTGATCAACACATGATTGAGTCTTGCGGAATCTTGCCTGGTTGCCACGTACCCTGTTGTCTGCTGTCTCTTCAATACTTCTCAAGATAAACTCGTTAAAAACATTGCCCGGTATAGACATGCAAGATGTGCCTTAGTTATCACAGATGATGAGTTCCCCCTTCTTTGTCAACTTGATTAGTTGTCCTTCTCCTCTTTCTCTGGGAATTTCTTCTTTCTTCCAGATGTTTGTAAATAGGCCTGTAGAATGTTCCACTTATCTTTCTAGGGGCTTCCGGTGGTATGTGATCAGGCCCTGCAGCTTTGTGTGACCTGGGAACTTTTCTCGCTGAACTTGTCTGCTTTTGTGGGTGGCTCCCACGGTCTTCTTTTTAACGTCTGTGGTGGCTCCGAGCTTATTGGAAGATCTGTTCTATCTGGGATAGTTTCAGGTTGATTGTCTGAGGATGGTCTGTTAAGGAGTTGATTGAAGTGCTCCTACCATCTACATGTATTTAATTGTCCCACTGGGTAAAATGTTATTGCCTTCTTAATCTTTCATTGTTAGGGTGGGTTTGCTGAACTCTCTTCCAATGAATCTTGGATGTTTAGTGGACGATTCTCATGTGCCCATCTGCTGCTGCCCTCTTTGTCTTTTCTGCAAGATCTTCCAGGTATCCATTCCTGGTGGAGTTTTTTTGTTTGTTTGTTTTTACTTCTGGATTGGCTTTTGAATACCCTTTATGTGCAGTTAGGTTCTCGACATGGGTGCAAGAGTTCATGATTCCTACTTTCAGATCTCCTTGTGTTCCTATCGTTATAGAGAATCTTGTCTAATCCATTCTTGCTGCACTTGGCTCTTAGTCTATACATTTTTGGAGGTTGAGTTTATAACTGTTTATTTCATAATCTTGTCGCAGTGGTCGTTTATCTCACATTCCTCTAAATCTTATAGAGCTTGAAATCTGTCAGTCATTGCAAAAAAGTATTGTAAAAAACCCATACAAGAGAATGGGCATTTTCTCCAAGACTACCCGAGTTTTGTTTTTTTTTTCAAAAAGAAAGAAAGAAATCCCTGATATTCTCTTTGAAAACTTTCATTTCAAATGTGGCGCTGTACGTTCAGAAAACAAAGTAACTACGTTATTTAGATTGTCAAAAGTATAAAAATAGACGCATGCACATCTACACTTACACCATATCTCTACTCTCACAAGTCTCGGTAAAAATTGAATGTTCTCCAAAATGAGACAATGGTGATAATAGGACTACTAATAATACTGTCAATTGATAAACCCGTAGCATGGACCACTTCTTGTACCGGTGTATCAACCTGGCAGGATGTTGGTGCCTTTTGCTTCTCGACAATTCCTCCAAGTCCAACTTTGCCATGGCAGAGAGCAGAAACTGAGTGTGGCAAGATAAGTGGAACGCTCGCAGTCGCCAAATCTGTCGCCGCTCATCAGGCTCTTGAGACATTCAGGTATAATCAAATTAAATCAAATATTCATAAGATATGATATTTTCTTCTTTTTAAATAAAAATCACTGGATATTGTTTTATACATGATAACCAATAAATTTAATGTATGTCAAAAAAATTCATGATTTTTTTTAAAAGACATTGCCCTCGGTGACGTTTCAAGGGCTATAACTCCTGCAGTTGACACTCTAATTTTGCATAATAGGTGGTTTTTGAATTAGAAAAGGTTCGGGTTCAACTGTAACAATCACAAATTTCCCCCGCGGCTGAGGATTTCGTTCCGTGTCCCACAGACTAATAAGTTAGACATTTGTTTGTACTTTCTGATCAAAAAGGCTACCAAAGGTTGTTTTTCCTTATTTATGTCATATGATTAAAATGAAGTAAAATATTCATAAGAGATATTCGTCCTGGGGGGTTCGTCCTGTGGCCCACAGACTACTAGCTAACCGTTTGACAACGAAGACTGACAATTCCCATACCCGTTCTTCATATTTTCTTTTATATACATCTTTTCAAGGAGGTGGGATGGGACTGGTGGAAAAAGGGGGGGGGGACAATGGCCGAGGAGATTCGCTTTCCGTGCACGCTACCACGACAAAATTCGCTATGTGCACGCAATAACGTGTACGCTACCACGACGAAATTCGCTATTTTTCACGAAATTACGTGTGCGCTACCACGACGAAATTGGCTATGTGCACGAAATTACGTGTACGCTACCACGACGAAATTCGCTATGTGCACGCAATTACGTGTACGCTACACCTATACCACGACGAAATTCGCTATGTGCACGATATTACGTGTACGCTACACCTATACCACGACGAAATTCGCTATGTGCACGTTTAACGTGTATGCTACCACGACGAAATTCGCTATGTGCACGAAATTACGTGTATATAGTCTCAACCTTTTCAGAGCGATGTCATTTTCACTTAAATTAAATATAGATGTTATCATAATTTGCAGAAATAAAAAATGAAATAATTAGTTAGTAAATATAGTTATCACGCTATGACACGAATTTTAAACTCTGTGGTACTTTCATCTTTTATTGCAGGTTTCACTTTACCAGGTATTCTTTCTTCTTGCAATTTTGGTTGGAGCTCTCCTTGTTTCGAACTTTCGATATGATATTATACGCAAAACGTATTTTGTGGCAAAAGAATATATGGACAAGTATAGCAACATCCCGGAACAACGTCTGGTGGAATCCTTGTTGGTAGAGCTGCAAGAGAGTTTGAATCAAATTGCTAAGCACAGCAAAACCCCCAAAGTAAATGAGTCAAACGACATGAAATGCCACTTTGAGGATGTAGAATTACAACAGCACAGGTGCCCTGCAGGAATAAGAACAGGCTGTATACATGAAAGTATGTCACAGGACCCGAGACACCGGCTGGAAGATTTAATGTACAATGAAAATCTTCGAATAGCTCCCCAATATCGTGAGGTTCTACATGACCTTGAAAAGCAAGTAAAAGGGTATTACCATCTCGTTATCGTCAGTGCTCTATCCTCCAATCATTATCTAGAGAGTCAGGGAATGTTGAAAGACTTGCATGAGAAAATCTTTCCCCTTGTTCCCAACATGACGCTAGTTGTCTACGATCTTGGCCTCACGGCTGAAGAGCGCGAAGAATATCAGAAGTTTTGTAGGTGCAAACTTATAAGATTTCCAATGAAAAAGTTGCCACCTTTTTGTCGTACTTTAAGGTGTTTCTGCTGGAAACCATTTGTTGTAAGGGCCCATTTAGCTAATGGTGACATGGTTATGTGGATGGATGCCTGTGTTCGCTATAACAGACCACAGCACTTCTTAGATATACTCTGGCGCACGCAAAGGTACGGCCTGCAACAGAATCATGTTTTTGGCCAACCCAAAATCCCGATTCGGGCGTTTCCTCAAACGTTTCATCATTATGGATTTACGCCGTGTGCTTTTAAGGATTACCACAATGCAGCTTCAAACTGGGCAATATATCGGAATAGTCCTTTGATAGAACACGCCGTTCTGGATATTTGGACGGCCTGTGGGCTCAATCAAAATTGCACATGTCCAAGACCTTATGGGCCGTGCCCACGGATAATTAGGAAGAATCGTCATGAGGTTGCACATTGCCACAGACCACAGACAGCAGTTGCAATCATCCTAGCCAGACTATGGATGAAAGACTACAGTACAGTGGCTGCCATTCAAGATTCATTCAGGCTCATGAGAAGGCACAAAGTGAATTACTTTAAGAGTTTACACCCAAAAAATCTGACATTATAACTATCATGACATTCACAATGAAAAGGCAGAATATATACTACAACAAATTAAATATACCTGACATCGACAACCATTCATTATAATATTTCTCAATCAGCAACCATTTTTGCATGCTATCATTTCATTTTCTCTCGTGTTATTTTATGTTTAGCTTCTATATGGGGGCTCATGACGTAATTGCCAAGGCGTCATTCCTGGGATCGGGAGGTCCTGGATTCGATTCCAGCCAGCGACGACTTGTATTTTTTCCTTCAGCAAGAAAATTTAGTCCAATTGCTTCACTCGAGTAATGTGTTAAATGAGTACCTAGCATTTGGCTGGTATAGTTGCGCTGAATGTGCTGCACTTTACCGTATACTCCTCAGTGGGTAAGCCTGCTAGGAGATAAAGTATTGTAAAGCGCTTTGAGACTGTTCTTGAACGGTAGAAAGCGTTATATAAATGCAATCTTACTTTGATGATTTGCTGTTGTGTTTTCAAGACGTGAGAATGTTTTTATATGTCTGATAAACACTGCAATAACATTTGCGGAGAATAATGAAAATAGAAATGGGTCATCTTTGAATTACTGCCTGCATTTGCCGTATTGAGTTGATGCTGTTGCTGTTGTGTTGTTGTTATTGTTACTGTTGTTGGTGGTGTTCTTTTATTGTTGTTGCTTGAACGATTTCTTTTTGATTTTGCTGTTGTTGCTTTTTGTTTTGTTTTGTTTTGTTGTTTGTTTGTTTTTTGTCTTTTGTGGTAAGGGTCTTATTTTTTTTTTCAACTGAGACATCCCTCGAACTTTGGAACGCTATATCCAAATAGTTGTTGTAATATTGTCTTTTCAAGGCCATTCCTTTGTACAAATTAGGTTTGTTTGTAATTTTCCTTCTTTCTTGCGCTGTAGAAATAAGTTTTCCTTTCCATAAAGGCAATCCAAGCTCTCTTCCCGTGTGCCTCCAGTCTCATCAAACATCATTCTTCTCACGTCTCTTTCAATAAAAATCCCATTTTCTTACATTTTGACCTAGTGGTATTTGAAAACTTCTTTTGTTAGTACTGGAAAGCTTCAGTGTCTTATCCAAGGCTTTCACGAAAATTTCTGCATTAATCGCAGGTTGATTTAAAGTATTGGCAGCAACTTTCATGCAGGAACAACTAAAGGCTTTACGTTTATAGTTTTAAAGCAACGTTCCCAAGCTCTGAGATCTTCAGCCGTCGTCCAACTCAGATGTGAATTCAAGAAATCATTTTTTTTTTTTTTTTTTTTTTTGTGAGAAAGACTCAAGTCTCGTTTCACCCAAAATTTGGAATTTGCTTACCGCCGGAACTAGAAATTCAAAATAGTTTCTCTTGTTAAGATCAAACATGAAACTGAACTGTGTGAAAAGTCCGCTAGTTTATGAATATTCCGTTATTGCACGAAACTTTTGGCCAGGACAATATATCTTTTCTTTTTTCTCTTGTTAAACGCCTCAGAGCATAATGGATTTTGGGCACTATACAAATCATTTTCTGCATTGTACAGTAAAACATGGTTTCTGTTGCTTCGGTGACTAAGCCTAAGTGCTAGCTGGCCACGTGTCAAATCAAGCGACTTTCACCATGATAAGTATTTGGATTGGTCACCTGGTTGGAACACGTTGCTCTTACATGGTCTGGCTTTTAACCACAAGGAGTTCTTGGCTTGTGTCCATCAGTAAACCACGTTATCGCACCCTCTTAGCAATGTTGTAATGGACGTTGCGATATCGACGCCCCCGTATCGATGACTGTCTTGGAATAAATTTAATTGGCTGACCTTTTCATGAATAATAAAATCCCTAATCATATTCATTGTGGATGGGTCGAACTACTTTTGGAAAACAATTTGAACATCTTATAAGCGTATCTCGTCTACAAAGCTTCACTTGAGAAACTAGATCTAATCTGGATCTAGATTTAAGTCTAATTCAAAATTTTCAAGATGAACAACATTAGATCTAGAACCATAATTAGTGGAATCTGGATTTGGAGAGTTTGTATTTAACTTGAAATAGATTTAGAAAATCTAGATCTAGATTTAGTGTAGAACCAGCTAAGCAAATCCTGAAGCTGACACCTTGATCAAATTAAACGTCTACTGGCTTTATTTGAAGAGAGGTTTTAATATGTATGGTTGAATTCAGAGCAGAGGAGATGGGAGCAAGCTCTCAGTTTGCGAGACCTTCCACTTTTTAATACTGTTGCTAATTTACTGATGATCCACATACCTACCAACTTTTTTATAATTGTGCGTGTTGTGTTATCTTTTAAAGTAGTTTTATTATGCATAAATCTATGTCGAAATGTTATTCTCTGTCTATCTGTCTGTCTGTCTGTCCACTCTCTCTCTCTCTCTCCTCGTGTTGGATTTGTAGAGTGTGATTTTCCTGCGGCTTAGGGGCGGAGTGGGTGGTTTCATTTTTTTTTTATCAATTCATTTTTT
>JAOXNP010056679.1:0-10732 GCA_028571245.1 Chromodoris orientalis
ACACTTATGTTTGTGATAGTGCTATTTATGCGCAAGATTACGCAATGCGCAAGATTAGGAATCAAATCTGTATAGGTCCAAGATCTAGATCTAGTTTTAGAGCCTACATCTAATCTATCTTACTCTAGATCTAGAGTCAGTCAACACTTGGACACGTGTACCAAATGGCGTGGTGTGCTTTGTAATTGTCAATGAAGGCTAAACAAAGATAGGTCTATCTAGATCTAGATTTAGAATCAACACTACGCATCTTTCACCAACATTACTAGCCTACAGGCCTAGCCTATTACTTGTGTTGTCTCTTTACAAATTGCTTGGATCTAGATCTATATATCTAGATCTAGATATTTATTTATCTAGAATCTAGATCAATCCAACACTTTATACATGTATTCAATATTGCCTATTTTATTGTTGAAAGTGTCCATGATTTGGATAATATGCGGATGGGTGTAAGGGCAGAAGCTGAAAGATATCGAGTCTTTTTAAATTCGATTTTGCTTAATTCGGACATTTAAGTAATCTCTCGATCTTGTCTGTTTAGATCTGTAGCCTGATTGACATAGATCTGGATCTAGATATCTAGATCTAGAATCTATACATATTAAGAATGAATATAATGTGTTTAGTAGGCCTAGATCTATTTCGGAAAAAATTATATTGGCCTTTTGGTTAGATCTACTGATAGATCTATATCTAGATCTATAGGTATCTAGAAATCTAGTCTACGTCGTAAAAGTCACAATTAATTGTCAAGATCGTTGTGATCTTGTCAGAACAGTAGAGCTTGATCT
This sequence comes from Chromodoris orientalis, assembly GCA_028571245.1. Classification (NCBI taxonomy): domain Eukaryota; kingdom Metazoa; phylum Mollusca; class Gastropoda; order Nudibranchia; family Chromodorididae; genus Chromodoris; species Chromodoris orientalis. The sequence continues at coordinate 795 of JAOXNP010056679.1, forward strand.
GGATCTGTATTTAGATCAGTTCAGAATAATTAATGTCATAATGACATCATAATTTCAACCTTGAACCTTTATTATTGTAGACCCTTTAATTTGTGTTTTTCTCACTATTTTAATAAATTGTGTAACTTTATGGAGGAAAATTGTTTATTTCAGGTTAAAATAAAATGAAAAAATATAGATATATTGCGACTAGGGGTTGTAGGTATGGGTGCAAAATTTGAATACGATGTGATATACAACAAGAAAGTTATCCTCAAAAAACGTTGCCCATATAAAATGAAATGGACTATAATAAAATTATTTCTGGTTCCCACATTGTTACACATAGGTTGGATACAATTCTTTTACTCATGTTCCATGAGAATTGAATTAAGTTTTGTGCGATTTTGAAAGAATCACAGACCTTTATCTAAAGTAAGAAGATCAGAAACACAAGTTCCCTGTAAACTACAAAAGGCATTTGAAGAATGACGTTTACACCCAATAGATCGTAGAGCACCTAACCAATAGGTCAGAATAGTGTTTTCAGACCTTAGCTTTCGTAAAAAGTCATATTTTTGTACAAACAAAATGGATTTTGGAACTGTTATTACTTAAAATGTTATACAAGTCAAAACATGGGATATGACATGTTTCTGAAAACTGTCGTTCGCAGGCAGTAAAAAAAAAAATGGAAGTAAAACAATAAGTGGACACATACAAGATTTGAGTGTTTTAACATGCTCATTTAATGATACTACAAAATTAAATGACAACAAAATATTTGTTTTTAATTTTTAAGCAGAGATTTAATCATGAAATTTTTCATTGCCCTATTCAGTACCATTTTCGTGCAACCTGCAATTATATATTTAATATGGAAATTTACAAAACATTATAATATTTGACCACAAATACTATATTAAAAAAAAACAAAAAAAAACAAAACAATAATCATGACATCATCTGAATCTGACTAGTAAGTATAATTGTATGTTCCTGTTATTGGTTGTTTGTTTTGGGTTTTTTTTATAAATTGCTGTGGGTTTTTCTGTTATATTTTTTCAAACCTCCACTGATGTCCCATTTTACTCATTCTGTTTCACTTTGTAGTTTTCACGAAGTTTTCATGTAGGTTTTGGCATGAAGGAGATTAAATTGAAGTGTGGAGTTTCTTTCACTTGAAAAAAAAAAAAAAGAAGTTTTTTATTTACCCTTAATGATCAAGCTATCTCCCTCATTTTCAATCACATTAACTTTTTATATACAACTTGAACTGTATAAACATGCGTGTGTGAGTCTTCAGCAGCTGTGTTAGATCATTAGTCGAGTTCTGTTATCAGTGTACTGTGATCTAGCCTACATGTGTATGTTTGAGTTGTACATATTTGTATCTGTGAGGGTACATGTCATTTTTCTTCTTTGTACTGTGTCTTATTATCTAATATGTGCAACTGTGAAATCAAACTTTCTCACTTATAAATAAAATTGGTCTTATCTTATTCATAAAATATCTCTTGAATGTCCACAGGGAATGGTCAAGAATAGGTCCTGTACAGATATGAAAATGAAGCTATGTCCGACTCCAACGTTTGCCAGGGAGCAGCTGAAAAAACTGGGCATCGACCACTACTGGGACCTGGCCTATTCAGGAGCTGTTTTGGACACTGCTGGACAAGACGGCACGTGACCAGATTGTCCTAGATTTAAGAGTAGTTGTTGGCTTACAGGAAAGAAAGTTGGAAATGGGGGATGACAAAGGTGCTTGATTCAGTTCAAGGGAGTTTGTTTTTATTTCGCTCATTCCATTTCCTCTTATTGAGGTGGGGTGAGGTTTAACAAATGAGGCATGATGTTTATTTATAAAAGAATAAAAAGTAATATCTCTCATCCCTGCATTTAAGTAGTTATTAATCCTTTAACAGTCCAAAATTTATCAGCCCGGAGCACAATGAAAGTTCACTGAAATTTCTTGCTTGCTGACCCTATCCGCTGGGTTAACATTTTGTGGCTGAGTGACTGACTTTGAAGGACCTTGTGCAAAAATGGCTCTAAATGTGTTATTCTTCGAAATAAAAGTGTTAAAGCCTCATACAAGTGTTCTTAGATAACTACTTTGTGTATGCGCATCTATAAAAGTCTAACCCAGTTAGAAAAAAATTTAAAACAGACGATTTGAGAGTGATTGAGTGTAGCATGTCAAAAATGTGTTTGTCAAGATCAACTCAGTGCATATGAGCCTGTCTCAAAAGGTGGTTCCCAAAATGGGACATTGTGCATAAAAATTAAAATTGTGTTGAAATAGGTTTTACTGGTGTTTCTACATCCCATAATATGTATATTTTCATAATTCATAAAGGGTAAGATAGTCTACCAGTGAACAAAGTAGAAAATTGAATGTTTCATGACCATACTTGGAAAGTGTCAATCATTATGTGGACAAAGTTACCAAGTCAAAAACCCCTTTAAAATTAAAACATTCAGAACAAAAACATTTTAAAACATAAATACACATTAAACATTGAATAGGTCAGCAAGAGGAATTCAGTTTAGGAAAGAAAAGATGGCAAAAATGTTGAACACACTTAGTCAGCATAACAGTTGACACGAAACAAAACACTATTGTTTCATCAACACCAAGAAAACCAAATTCAGCAGGTTAACAAATACTTACATTTATTAATAATAACAACATCCATTTCATATAACAATATTGACTCACACAACACTTAACTCAGCTAGTTGTCAGTAAACATGTGTCAATCGTTATTGGACTAAGTGTTGATTGTTACATGACAAAGCAAAAATTCAAATAGCAATAAAAAAAAAAAGAGACAGGCCCCCTGCTACAATCAAAATAAAATGATCAAAATGTTCATGGGGCTGTTTGGACATTTTTGATGCTCCAATATTATTCTTTCATGAATATAAACAGCTTTGTTGTAAAAATCAGTGTTGATCGTTACTGGACAAAGTGACAATCATTACATGACAAAACTTCATAGACTAAAAGAAACTGAATTCCAAATCAACAAGTTGTTCTCAGGCCAAGTCATAATCTAAAATTTAAAAAAAATTACAATTGCACCATTTTAATAATGCTTTTTTGCAGGATCCATCGAAAAACCAAATATTCATCGTAAATGGTAGCAATCATCACAGGACAAAGTGTTGATCATTACGTGACAAAAATATGATACAGAGATCTAAATTCAAAGAACAACATGCTGCATTAAGCTTAAGTAATAATTAAAAATGAAACAAACAAACTTATGATGCCATTTTAAGAAAAATAAACTAAAGAAAACAATTGAAAAAACAAAATATTCAAAGTAAATCGTGGCGATCATTACTGGACTAAGTGATGATCATTACATGACAAAAATATAAGGAAGAAATCTCAATTCAGAGAAAAACATGTTGTGTTCAGCTAAAGGCTTGATAAAGTCTGAATTACACCATAATGTACATGGGCAAATGATAAATCATTACAATCTCTGTTTGGTACATAATAATAATAGAATTGGCACCAGTATCAGGAGAAAAGAAAATAACATGCTTAACCCAAATATCTTTTGAGACTATAAACAATCAAGGCCTCTCAATTTTGAATTATAATTTCTGAGACAATTGTAAGAGGCATTAAGGGAACTACATGATTTGCTGCCCAATGCTCAGAAGACAGATCTGTGTCATTCCTCGTTGATGTCCAGAGAATTAACAAGGCCTGTGTTGTGACGGGATCTCTAGGCAAAATGGTTCTGTTATATAACTTTTTATAGCAGTGAGCTGCTTCAGAGACAGAAGGGTATACAGAAAACACTGGTGCTTGGAAGACATTTGCTGAAGCCATGATCTGCCACAAACCCATATATACTGAAGGTTTAGCAACCTCAAGAGTCTCAAGTTGGAAGACTCTTTCTGTCTCCACGCCATAAAAGTCAGACAGCTGACAAAGAAAATTCAGTTCGCTCTCATCAATTGAGAGATATTGATTCTCATTTTTGACGAGTTCAATGACAATTCTACACCTTACTTCTGGGTGATGATCCTGGTCACCAAACACCAGCAAGCTTAGGGATCTGGGCACACAATTTCCATCGGCCTCGGTTGAAACTGGAAATACATGATCCATACCCTCAGGTAGGAAACTGAGAGAGCCAGAATCCACTGCACCAACATCAAACACACACTTTGGGGTGATTTGAGGAAGAGGATAGAGATTTAAGGAGGGACTGTTGGCTGCCACAGTTTCTTTCAAAGCCTGATATGCTTCGCAGGCTGAAAATTGCTCTTGCAAACGGGCAAAAAAAGTTTCCCTCTGACTCTCACAGGGTGAAGAAGTAGGAGGAACCTCTATAAAGCCCTCATTTAAAACATTGCAGGCCTCCACTTCATGGGCTTCATTATCAGGAATTGCATGTTTAATTTTTGTTGTTTCCCATGGCTTCACATATTGTTTGTTAAGGCATGTTTCTTCGTTTTGGTCCAGGCAAGATGAACAGAAACAAGACAAATTTCTAGATTGTATTACATCCTTTCTTACCCTCCTAATGCTATGCATTTTTCGGGTGCCTGGCACAGTGATTAGCTCAGAAGACTTCACTGTCCTGTTCACAGAATGCTCTTCTAGGAGAAAAAACAATCTCCTGGTGTGACAACATGTGCCTGTGGGTTCCATTTGAGGAATAACATATGTGCTCGTGCAGTGACGATACATATCTGCCGCATTCCTTATTGAGGCTTGCCGTGAGAGAATATCTCTCTCAACGGCTTTCTTAATAACCCCACCACAGGCATCACAAGGTCCTTTGCCATGTCTTGACCCGAAAAAGGCTCTTTCAATGGCTACAGAAGAATCCATGTCGGATAAATAGTGAAAAGGCAGTTTGCTCTTGTATTGAGCTGCACACCCATCACTAAATATCACGACTTGAGCCAGAGCATTCACTCTATGTTGCATATGCTCTACTGTCTGATTTAAGATGGTCTGAGCCATCGCAGCATCATGGAGTAAGTCATCTGACAAGAAAATCAGATACTCTGTTACGATGTCAGAGCAATGAGGACAGGCGTAAAATGTAACAGACGGGTGTACGGTTATCTGAGTAAACCCGTAATAGGCAGACTGTACCTCATCTTGTGGTCTGCAAGTAAAATTCTCTGCAAAGTCAAGCACTGCCATTCCCAGTGATTTGCGACTGCTAATGACAGACTTGCAGAGTTTATACTGTGTATACTGCCACCTGAAAACAAACAAGTGCAAAGAAAATGTGTGCAAGTCCTTCAGTAGGGCATCGCACAATTCCTCCAGAGAGGTAGTCCTTTCAACACGTTCAGGGCCCTTTGATCTACAATTCGCCCTCTGCACTGTCTCCCATTGCTCCCACACCACATTTGTGTTCAAAAGGCCCTCTCCCAATTGGTTATAAATCATGTCTTTGACTTGAGAAATGCCGCAGTCACCACATTCTCTAACTAAACATGATAACTGAACATCTTGACATAAAGACAGTTCGGAGAAGCTATCCCTACCCTGAAACATGTTATTTAAATACTTATTTAAAACATTCAGTTTCAAATCAACACCAACACAAATCTCACAAAGGCAAGAAATGTGCTTTTGTTTCGAAGAGGTGAGGATATGTTTTGGTATATGCCGATAGAATGTTGACCGAGACATTTTCTTTGAGGGACTGCTTTCAGTGTACTCTTTGTGCAGCTGCCTAACGGTTTTGGGCAAAATTTTCTTTTGGGTCAGTGTCTTCTTGCTCACGGACTTTTTTCCAGGAAGATTGATGCTGACATCATCCAAAAATTCCTGAAGATCAGACACCTGACTCCTCTTCTGCTTCTTGTAGGTCCCTACAGGTTTTCCCGAATCTTCCCCCGTTACAGCATCAAATAACAACTTCTTTGCAGCCAATGATTTTTTACTTCTCTTGGGCTTTAATCTCTCTATCTCGCTTAAAACATTGCTTTTCGGAGATTTCAAATTATCGCTATGTGACTTGCCTCTCAAGGTACTGGTGCCAAAAGATTTCAAAAGTTGATCAAAGAGATGCGGCTTTAATTTAGCAATCGCTTTTTTCACCCGGTAAAGAGCCTTCCTGTCCCCCTCTTTACTAATTGGTTTTACCTTTGGTTCATCACCATGCTTGTCTTTTGGTGGAGCATCTGTACAAAAAATTGAATCTGAAGCTGTCGTTAATTGACAGGCAACGTTCTGAGGAACAATTACTGCAGGTGTTGGCACTGCAGCCGTTGAGGTCACATCCCTTGGGGGCTGGCATTCCATACTGGTGGGTCTACTTGAGCTACACGGGGTCTGAGTCTGTGTGACATCCGGTGCATCTTTTATGACAGAAAACAAAAAAGAGAAAAATCCAAAAATTAGTTCTTATCCCTATGTTCTCTTGTACTTAGATCTGCAACAGTATTTTCTAGACAACTTACTGGTAAAAAAAAAATATTTCTCTTTATTTAAGACTAAAAAGTACACTGTCCTCATAGCTACACCTCATTAACTTTGAATGTAATATTTCATGTGCACATATAATATCTGTGGTTCATTGGTTTGTACGGCCAACTTCAAAATCAAGGTTGCGGGTTCCCATTTTACATAGATTTTTGACAATTCGCCTGCCCATGTGATGAGCGGATACCAACACTAAAGTGTTGTGGAAAGTAACCTGTGACAAAACTTGTTTCTCCCCTGTGAGTTGGCTCTGTCATTCGTTCCGCGTAAAATTATAACAAAACCAGGATAGGCTTCGGTTCTATGGGCCGATGTGGCTTGAAAGAAACTTATAATGACCACTTTAAATCTTTCAAAATAATTAGTAGATATCTACAGAAGTAGTAGTACCTTTGTGATTATGTTTGGCCTTGTTTTGGTGATACCAAGCTCTTGCTCTCTCTCTATTCCTACGTTTCTTCTGACTGCTCCACTTATCACGTTCATCCTGTTTGTGTTTCCTCCATCTTGCTCTCTGGGCTTCAATTGCTGCATATTGCTCTTGTTGTTGTCGACGAGTCGTAACAGGCACCACATTGCCTGAACTCTCTGTTACTGTATTTGCAGTCTTCAGAGCTTTCTGTCTGTCTCTGTAAAAATGTAAAAAGCAAACATACAAAATTCAATTATAACACAGACAAAAATGGTCTTATGTATTCCTGGACCTTGCTGGAAGAAAGAAATTTAGACGAAGTATCTGTGAAACTTAGTCAAAAAATGTAGAAATATCAGGGTGGTGAGGGTGAGGAATATGTGTTGAACAGTAATTTACGAGAAAAGGACAGTAAACGAGAAGCAGAAGAGGAGACACATAGAATGAATGGATGACACATTTCATGATGCAGATGGACAATGGATTTGCCTTTCGCCTCAAAATTCTGTACTAGTACTAGATATTTGAGTAATTGAATACGTATCAAGATTTAATCCCTTTCGTTAGTCCATTTGAAGACACCTAATTTTACCAAATACACATAATGAGACCTATATTATATTGTATAAAAATTCAGACAATGTGAAAATAAAACAGAAGAGGAGGGGGAAAAAAGCAAATTACCTGTACTTTTGCTGTCTCACTTTGTTTAATTCTCGTCTCCTCTGTTGCTCCTCAGGGGTTAAAACCTTGCTTCTATTAGCTCGGTTCCGCTCCAAATATTTTAATCTGTATAGCTCTGCTTTCACAGGATCTTCTTTCAGTCTTTCACGATAATCTTTAGACTTCTCCGCATTGCTTTTACGAACACTTTTGGACTTGCTACTGGATGGCTCAAGAAGGCGTACTCTTAGCCCTGTGAAAAAAAGCAAATTGAGTTTGAGAAAGATGTAAAAATTGAATCTATAATATATATAATTTAAAATATCTAGCCACGCAAATGGCAAGTGTGCCTGATATACTCAATTTTGATTTAAAAATAATTTGGAATGGCTTCCTCACGGCTTCCGTGATGTCCCACAGATGATAGATGTTGACAGAGAGCATTTGATGAAACATGATAATTTGTGAAACAAAAAATAGAGCCGCATGAAGTGTTAAAATGAACAAAGAATTAAATGAATGAAATGCGGGATGTATACATGAAAATAAAGTAACATGATGAATAAATTGCCCCTAATGGGGATTGAACCTGCTACCTCCTGGTTAAAAACTCAGTAATTACCCAACTGAGGTTATAGTATTAATCAGATTTAATGTTCACAATAATTATGGTATGGGAGCCGTAAGGAAAATAAGCCGATCATTCATCATATTCAATATGATAATAATAATGTAATAAAATATCTAAATCTTTATATCTCTACTATTTATTAGGCCTCTATATTAAATATTTTGACTATGCCTAAAATCTAGATCTAGACCTAATATAATGTTCTTATGGAATTAGATTTATGTTACCTATTGGTAGTAATGGTAGTGAATGTCACTTTAAAAAAATAATTTAAAAATAAAGACAAATTCACGATAAGCTCAGAATAGATCATGACAAAAGTAACTCTTTTGTCAGGTTGCCTACTGTGATGATCGCCACACGTGACTCTTCATTTACAATGTCAAATTGCAATAGATCCGTAAATTTTGGGAAATAATCTTATCCTTCAACTGAAAAGGCTAACAAAATCCTAAAAATACATTGAATTGAGATAATAATCTTAAATAGTCCGTAGAGGTGACGATGGTTACGATGACTCGATGCCGATCGTTTTAGAGCCATGCTCCTCTTTGTCATTGGGGAGATAATAACGATTGATACCAATTCTAGGATTTCTATTTATCCATATAATAAACCAGTAAAGCTGAATGCTACATTGAATAATTCGATTAATCATATACAAAGAAAACTTTAAATGAAATAATGGAAGTCAAAATAATAAGATATTAGAAAATTCAAGAGCGATCGTAACACTGACAAAATCATTTTTCTTGTCAACTCTTTAACACACGACCATTCCTTGTCCAACTTAACAACACTGGACGTAAATGTTATTTGGTAGCCTTTAAATTACTAGACTGCATCCGTAAATAATGAAGCTCACTTCAAATCAATCCAACCAAAATAAAAATATCATTATTTTGAAGCGATCGTTACGATGAAGCGATCGTTATTCCCATAAACCGGCTGACAAAAAAGTTTGAACGTACCTTCTCTCCTGGGGGCTGCCATCTTTCTCCAAAAGAGAATCTCGCACAAAGAAGAGATACTGCGTGATCGGAAAAATGACGTCGGAAAATGTATGGAACGAAATTTAGCTTCGAATTTCGCCCGTGAAACGATCGTTACGGCCTGACAAAATTTTACTTATTACCAACAAAACTTGACTCAACCTCACATTTTTGGTTTAAATGTATTAGTAGGAACGTCAACATACAGAACTAAGATAGATAAGTCCTTTAAAACATGCTCCTTCATTGCTGAGTGACGTCATGAGGAGAGCCGATGGATTAAAATCATCACTCAATTTGACAAAGTGCGTAACGATCGTTTTGGTGTTTTTCTTACTGTCAAAATTAATGCCAATATTGCTTAAATACCATTGCCCGCCACACCAAATCAAAGATTTTGATTTATATATTAACTTCAGAGAGAAAATCCTGATAGATTTATCTTTTAAACTTTTTTTTACAGGAGCTTAGTTTCGGTCACTCGAATGTCCCAGTGTGCAGTACAGAAAAAGTAACTCCCGTTGAGTTTTAGTTTTAAACAACACAAACATAAATCAAATGATGGGTTCAATTCTTTCTTATATATCTCTGCAACTCCATCTAGACACATCCATACCATGAACAATGCAGATTTTACACAAAAATGTTAGGTATAAGTCTCTTTATTCATGTCACCTCTCGAAGTCTCACCTTTTGAGACGGGCTCAAATACACATCACAAAACAAGTATACAGATTGTCCATAAAAGTTGATTGTCCTTGAATATTAATAACACAGGAAAAC
>JAOXNP010057789.1:0-10731 GCA_028571245.1 Chromodoris orientalis
CAACAACAAAACATTAAAAAACGTGAAAATCTCATGCACGGTAGTTGAATTCTAAACGAAATCATGAAACATAAAACTTAAGTCTTATGGGCATACACGGGAATTTCACAAGAAGTATCAAACGTCACAAGACCATGGGAGAAATGCAAAACATGGATTAAGAATTGACGAAAAAAGAGAAGAAAAAAAAGGCAGACTATTGGGGATTACTTACTCGACAGACTAGAAGACATGCCAGGAACAAGAGGCAAGAAGATCAGCTGTACATAACATGGAAAGATTTCGATAGAAAATTTGAGAAATAATGTCAGAACATAAGAATCACTAGCTTTGATGATCGTGAATTTAAATAGATGGGTTTCGAGGAATACAATTTTAAATGTTGAAGATTACCGTCACACAAAACATTGGCTTAAGGGCATGTATTTTCACAGACACACCAACAGTAACATTGTGAAAAAGGGGATGCTGCCTTTGTGTGTCGTTGAGTATTGCCAAACTTCATATCTTACAAAAGTATAACTAGAACACGCTACTGCCATGGTATCATATAAAACAAAAACAAAACAAGAAACAAACAACAAACAACAACTAAAAAAACAACAAAAAACAAAACAAACAAAAACAACCGCTTTAAAGCTGCTATAGTTTGGGACTGATATTGTTTATATTTATATAATGATGTTCGTCCTTCGTCTTCGAAGAAGACCATGACTTATGTTCACTTAGTAGGGGTGGGGTAGGTGCGGAGATGGCTAATGAGGCCGGTCCGTCTTTAATTTGTATTCTTCACGAATCATTGTCTTTGGAAGCCAACTCATTTCACCAACAGTCAAGCCGTTTCAAACCTGCGGAGCTCTTCCGTTTAAGAAGGCAGAAAAGGTCCACTGCCTGCTATCGGTATCAGTGCATGTCGTAAGAGTGACTATGGGTAGCACCTTCCTGTGTTGGTTCCAGGGGGCTTATTTATTAGGGGAGACAACAGACTAGGCACACTGCCAGCAGCTATCCATGCATGTTTGGAAAAGGCGACTGAGGCAGCAACCGTTTCCCTGCCCCTATCTTCTGTCCACTTTCTCCTCCCTGCTTCTGTTGGCTTTATTCCAATCGATCCAATCAATCAATCTGTGATGGCAATGATCATAGTAGTGTCAGACAGCCATCCAGTCTTACCAGAGATTGCTATATTTACAAAAATGCTACTATTGAGTAAGAATCTAGATCTAGATCAATATGAACAAATATAATTTTAAGGATACTCAATGAGGAGGAAAGACCGGACAAAGACGAATAACGTTTCGGACTTAGTCCTTCGTCAGACAAGTACAAGAAAACGAAAACAGACAGCAAAAATAATCAATGAAAAATAAAAGGAAGAATGGAAAGGGACTCATCTTATGAGTACAGACGAAATTTCAACCTAGATCAACAGTCTATGAATTGCCTCAGGCTCAAAAGCCAGATTGACATTCTATCACGAGTTTTTATTTTGCAGGAGCCTTCTACACAATACAATTTGACGAATACTGAGTGTTGTTTAATCTCGTAGAGCGATCTAAAAAACATGTAATAAAGACATCTCAATTAGTGAATCAAGGATGAGAGTAAATCTAAAAAAAGAAATACAATCGTACGTACGTCAGAACACAGTTCTAGAGCCATTGTTCTTTACAATACATAATAACAAACATCTCTTCACGATCACTAAACACAAAATATTAGCAGGTCACACTTTATTATACATGGTTGCGAGAAGGATGCTTTGAAGAAGACTAGCTGGAGACGGAATATCCGCTGTGGTGACCCATAATAACGGTATAAGACGAGAGAAGAAAAAAAGAGAGCAACAGGAAAAGTGATTGTGACAATCCCGAGAAAATTTTTGTTGTTCTCAAACATAAAGAAAGAAATGGAAAATTGAATTTCAAACTGAAAAATGACAAGAATTCAAAATCACCGCTAAAAGCATCCACTCAGATGAGGAGTATATAAGCAACATAAAATTAAATGAAATAAACCACGAACGATACATGAAAGGATTAATAAAGGCTGGCAGCAAACTCCGATGAAAAAACCCCAGAAAAAGCTAGATGCGAGAGACGATTTAATACTATCTCCCACACATAGCAAATAAATTCGAACATACTTACATGACTGAGAACCGATCAGCTTGCAAACTAAAAGGCACATACATTTACTAATTTTTTTTCCCAAGCATTGTGGAGCTAATTGTTATCATCCTCTGAAGCAGTGGCTGGCTAGACATATCAAAGACATCTGTGCAATCATTCAACCTCGAACAAGATTCATACAGCAAAAATCAGCCCGACTGACTCAACCAGTTCAGAAGAAGAAGAAGAAGAAGAAGAAGAAGAAGAAGAAGAAGAAGAAGAAGAAGAAGAAGAAGAAGAAGAAGAAGAAGAAACCATTGAACAACGCCGTATTAAGACCAACGTAGGACGGAGTTATTTGGAGGGCCACCTCTAGCTCGGCAGGCCACTTGAAGATGTTGAACCCATCTGTGAGCAGACCGTGAAATATTATGGGCTTTTCTTACAATTAAATATCCGCAAGTGTTGGGATAGCAATTTCATAAACTCGCACATTTGATTAGAACTAATGAGATGATCGCATAATCAAGTAATCAAGCGCAATCACGGGGCTTCTAAATTCTTAAACGTACACGATAAAGGTTTTGATACAAGCGTGGTTTCCAGGCAACGAAGAAATGTTTTATACACAAACATCGACACTCTTCAATGGAATACCTAGTTAAAGATTCCGATTTTTTTTCTTGAGAATGCAACAAGCAGACCGGAAAGTTTGATTGAACACGACGTAAACAAAGAAATTGACAGAAGCGTTGATGGATTCAAAAACATTTTGCACGTCGCTGATGACTTCGTACAAGTTGTTAAACGCCTTTCCAGCATCAAACCGAGGCTCTGCAAGACTGTACAAAGAAAAGGATATTTTTGGTACGTTTGTGATGATGTAGATGACGGAAATGAGAATCACCTGCATGACGACTTGGCGATCTTTGCCAACTAGCTTAGCGCCACTTGGGTCCTTTTCGGCGGCATTGTTTTGGCCTAGACCCTTTCTAAAGCGGGCTGCTTCCTTCAACTTTACTGTCATTACGACCACACAGATGACTACGATGATTTGAGTGGAGAGAGGGACGATGGAACTCAAGACAAGCCTTACAACGTCCTTGACCCTTTCCCGGTCAGCTGAGAACCAAAGTGAGAGACGTGAAGCATTCTTGGACACATCGAATCTCTCTGTCATGCCCATGTTGGCAAAAACTGCCGTCTGGCAAACGGTCGGAAATAAAAAACACATGGCTAAGGCCACAAGGCACCTACGTCTGGTGAACATATTCTTGAATTGTAAGGGTTTAGCAACGCACATGCAACGTGCAAGGGCTAAAAAGGTTGAAGTCAGAGCTGTCATTGTATAAGCTGTAAAGGCTGCGTTGTCACTAAAATATGCTATGGCAACTGGATGTATAGACAACCACATGATCCCGTCTTTTTCCAAAGTATACAAAATGATTACAATGTTACGAATGCAGGTAAGGATGACGAACGTTAAGTCCGAGCAGGCCATAGCCAGAAAGAGAGTGGTCACGCCATCTTCTATTCCCATTGTGATGAAAGTGATGATGTTGATGATGTTGGTAAAGATGCCGAGACAAGCTGCTAAAAGAGCGACCCCCACCAGAAGTTGAACTGTAATCAAGTAACTCCGCCCGTGAATCAGTGGTTCATCCCTTGGGCTAAGGACAAAAAGCTGTGTCAAGATCTGGCATTGAAGTGATGTCAAGTTGGTCTCTGTCTTTTGACAGAGCATTTTGATAAATTCGTCAAACGTTGTAGCGCAAAACACGTCTGAACCTTTAGACGCAGGAAGATGTTCTTTGATATAAATATAGAATGTTGCGTGCATTTGGATTCCAAACAAGATACATTCTAAAGCTAAGACTATCTATAACGAATTTATATGCAAAAAAAAAGCAACAACAAATTTTAGTAGCAGCGAGAAAACATTGTATGAAGATAATATAACAAAACTATAGATAGTCTATTATTATCTCCTGATTATAATCAAGTATGATGGAGTCTATACGGAATATAAATCCCATTTCGAATTCAAAACTCCTATCACATGAAGGGCGTATCAGCTTATCATTATTATCCTCAAGAAATGGATGTCATACTGAAATGATATTTTGCAGTAATCCAGCGAGTCGCTGAATACAATTTTGTTATTTCTTTGTAACAATTTTTTTTCTCTAAATGTATAATCATTTTGTTTACAGATATTATTCCTCTCCAGACCGATGCATGCCTTGTTCCTTGAAAGCCTTTCGGTTTTTTTTGGTTCTCTGCTATTTGGAATCTTTATGATATTATCATACAGGAGGTATAATTTTGCTCTTTGTCTCTAGTCAAACACAATACATGTAGTTTCTTATACAAAAGACCCTAAATTATGGGATTCGTACTTAAAACTCCCAAGTTAAAATGTTGACACATGTCATCAAGCGAGATAGTGCGATGATTTTGTTCCTTCTTTTCCGGCACGTCGATAAGAAATTGGATAATGGGCAGTTTTGAAATTATTTAATGTGATAAGAATGATCGTTTTACCAAAATAGTTTTACCACTTTGAGTACACATTTTATTCAACCATCTCACAGTATCTATTCGTGTTATCTAGACAATCGTTTCAAGAACTCTTTGATTTGAGTTCCAAGTATTGTAATACGAAAACTATAAAATTACTCCTGAATTTCCCTCTTTCATCGTTTAGTGGTAATTACTGCGCCTGCCTTACGTTGGATGTCTTGAAGAGGTTAAGATTTTCTGTGGTTCAGCTGATTCAACGAATGTTGACTCCGATAGAGGCGATTCTGTCACGCTGTTTGAAATGAAATTTCTGCCCAATTTTAGTCACGGTTTGAGTTGCGAACAAATACTTTTGAAAGTTGTTGGGTATAATCATGTAGGATATTTTTGATGGTGTTTGCACTCATGAAGACTTGAACTTCAACAGCATGCGAGCAGTGAGGTCAGGACTGAATCAACAAGCTTGACATCAACAGATTTTTACAACGGTTAGATTTCCTTAAGGCAGTCAACTTTGGTATCATCGATAAAAGAAGTAGAAAGCGTTCACCACACAATTTATGGAAAGAACGAGGATTCCTATTCTTGTTCTTCCGAACAAAACTCTGTGGATCGGTGGCAAGTATAAAATGGCTTTGGCAGCCGAACAGTTAAGGTGTTGTACTACAATTCTGGTGATACCTGGTTCGAATCCCAATATTGTCTGGTCCAACACTGGATCCTTTGGAGAGACTCTTTACACAAATTTTCTCAGCCATCCAGGTGTAAAATGTGTATCAGCTGTGAGAAGGAATACACCTGCTACAAACTGGCATTGTTTGTTCTGGGTTTTTTTGTCTTCAGGAAAGTCAAAACAAATCATTTTCGTTAACATCACTCCTTTCTGCCTTTTTAGTGTAATAATCAAATGATATTTACGACGCTTGAGGTATGTGGAGACTTTTTGGTCCTCTTTTTAAAAACTGTTTTAAGTGTTATTATGTTCACAAGACTGAACTGTATGAACAGTACTTTTCTAAGTTAATATGATAAGAAGTTCTGAGACAAAGGTTAATGTGAGTAAAACACATATTAGTCTCGCGTATTCTATCACTTTCTTTATGATTTATGATAGTGCAACAATTCCACACGAGTCAGATTGAACTTATTATCACAATTTCCTTTTATAAGTAATGAACTACTTGGCTATGAAAGTAATTGAGTACAAGCATGTAAAAACCATGTAAAATATATCACCATAGTTTGACACAGATTAGAGCAAAACCAAACCAGTTACTTTCATGTCTTACCACACTATTATTTTCCAGCAAAAACCATACAAACAAGAATATTGTATTGTGGACACAGCGTCGAGGCAAGCCGGAGATGCAAGGGACAAAGATATACATGGAAAATCGTTATACCCTTGAAATTCGAACCCGGTACTTCGGAATCGGCACCCTTATCTTTGCCATCTAGGAAAAACATACAACACATTACGGGGTTTGCCAGTCTGCTCCCGTTTTATATTTCTTTACATTTTTAATATTGGCTAATAAATTAATGATTACGTTAAAATGTTTTCAGGTAATAGCTATTGTGTTGGTTTGGCAGTGGCTAAGGACAAAAAAAACAAAGAAGTACTGAAAAGAGGCCAAATTAGTAAATATAGTCAAGTTACTTAAAGTGAGATATTTTGGTCGCATAAAACGTCATCAGTCAATAAAGAGAGAGTGATATTAGAAGGAGATGTGGAAGCAAGAAGAGGAGGAAGACCGAGAAGAAGATGGGAAGAGGACATACAAGAATGGCTGAGAACAGGAATGACGGAAATAGCAAGGACGACAACAGACAGAGGGCTGTACAGGAG
The DNA here is from genome assembly GCA_028571245.1 of Chromodoris orientalis. Taxonomy (NCBI): domain Eukaryota; kingdom Metazoa; phylum Mollusca; class Gastropoda; order Nudibranchia; family Chromodorididae; genus Chromodoris; species Chromodoris orientalis. The sequence continues at coordinate 6,484 of JAOXNP010057789.1, forward strand.
CTTCATCTGGGGAGCTACTTCCGAAAAGATATGCTACTGAAGAAGACAAATGGGTTTAGTTACAACTTTTTTCAGCGGTAGCTCAATTAAGTGTTTTTCATTAATTCCTGTTTTAAATGTGGCTGATATCTTTCTGTTTTGTCATTAAATGTGTATCGAATTGATTGATTATTTTGCTGGGGCTTTGTGGACTTTTGATGTTCTTGCCTCTGAGTCGTTTATGATGGGCTTTTGGGGTTTTTTTGCGTTTTGTTGTTGTTGCTTTTTTATTGTTGTTGTTGCTGTTGTTTTGTTGTTTTTATTTCTTTGTTTTTGTTTTTGTTTTGTGTGTGGGATTTTCCTTTCTTTTGTGTGATGGGATAAGTTAATGGGGTTTTTTGTAAATTTTTTTTTATTTGGTTTTTGTGGGGGTGAGGGAATATGAATTAGATCTATTTCAATTCGTTTCCTTGATTTGGCTGGACTTTTCTCTTTGTTCATCTAAAGGAGGGTATGGGCGGTATGTAAGTTAGTTTTGCTTTTATTAGTGTCATTGTTTGGCTTGTTCTTCCTGGTATGATTTTACTACTAAGCTCTTAGTCCCTCCTGTGTTCATCAACTATTTCTCCAGGTATCTCTGGTCGTCCCCTTCTCTTTCTACGAGGGGTAGCTAGTGTAAGATTTTCTTTGGTGTTCTCTCCTACAACTTATTACCCAGCGGGTTTAATCACTCCTTTCAATTGTTGCTGTGATTTTTGTAGTCTTGGCATATTAGACACCTTAGATTTGTCATTCTATCTCTCAATGTGGAGATCAGAATTCTGGTCTTAAATCTTCGTCTCTACAGCATTTAGACAACTACAATAATTAAATTGTTCTTTTGAGTTGGTCTGGTCAATAAGCACAACAAAAAGGACAAACTAAAAGCCAAGTTTGATGATTTTAGTGGATATTTTATTGAAAAAGATGAGTATGACACAAATAAATGGAAATATACAAAAACGGCTATCCTTTGTTTTACTCATATCGATACAACATGCCAAGTGTTTCACATCACTAAGCGCCAAGGTTTACCCACAAAAATTATCAAGCCCGTTCTTCACCACTAGGCCACAAGGGTTACCCATACAACGCTCTAGCATCTTTAGAATAAGCTCCAATGCCTATCCATATAACGTATCAGATGTCTTCCACTATCAAGCACCAGGGCTTACCCATACAACCTATCATATGCCATTATGTCACAAAGCCTTTAGGCTTACCCACACAGCATACTAGATGTCTTATATCACGAAGTGACAAGGCAAACCCATACAAGGTTTAACTATGCAACGTACCAACTGTCTCACACTACTGAGCCAAAGGCTTACCCATACCACGTGCCAGATGTCTTACACAACTAAGCCCCAAGGCTTACTCATACAACGTACTAGGCTTTTTACATCACTAAGCCACAAGTCTTATCCATTCAACGTACCAGGTGTCTCACACTACTAAGCCCAAGGCTTACCCTTACAACTTACTTAGCAGGTGTCTTATTAAAACACTAAGCCACAAGACATACCAACAAAACGTACCAAGTCCGTTCTACACCACTGAGCTACAAGGGTTACCTAGACAACATACCCAGCATCGTTCACGATAAGATTCAAATACATATCCATACAACATATCAGGTGCCTTGCACCACCAAGGTACAGGGCTTACCCATGCAACCTACAATGTGTCTCCCAAGACGCCCTTAGGTTTGCTCATACAACCTACCACGTGTTTAACACAGCTACGCCCCAATGCTTACCCATATTATGTACCAGGTGTCTTATAAAATCGAGCCACAAGGTTTAGCCACGTACCAGTTGTTTTACATCATTAAGCCTCAAGGCTTACCACCCATTCAATGTACATGTTATAACCATCAAGGCTTAACCACACAACGTACCATCAGTGTCTCATGGTTCACCCATAAAACGTTTCAAGTCTCTTATATCACTTAGCTCCAAAGCTTATCCATGCAACGTAACGAGTGGCTCACACCACAGAGGTCCGATATTCTGGACGTCGCAAAAAGGTACAAATAAACATTCTTATTCATGATTCAAATATTTTACTCAAAGATAAAATAATTGCTTGTTTATTTTCAATCATGACTTTTTTTTAAACCCTTCTTCTCACACATTACGAGAGGTGGGGGGTAATTTGATACTCCGTTCAACCTAGCCCTGTTAAGGGCTTACGGTTATATTGGAGGGGAATTAAAGCTCTCCCAACTTTTCAAAATTGTGGTCTCAAAGACCTGGAATGTGTTCCTCAAGGCCCAGGCCAAGGCAAAACTTTCCCTTTGACAATAGCTCTTACAGGCCCTGAGGAGCATTACGAGAAGGAAATCGATGCGTTTCATATTTTATGTAATGTTGCAATTCGTCTTCGTTGTAAGCTACATAATGCATCAACTCTCTGACTATCCCACTCCCTTTTTGCCCTTTCTTTTTCTTTCTCCTAACCATGTCCTGCACGTGCTTGTTCCACCACCAAATGTCCTTGAGGTCCTTGTGCTCTTTTCTTTCACCAAATGTCATTTCAAGGATTATTCCTGCAAAATCTCTTATCGTATGCTGTAGTCGACCATTCTCTGAAGATCTCTTTTTCACGTCAGCTGCAGCTGTTCTGCCTCCTCCCTAAATTTTGCCCGACGTTAGACTTCACTCAGCATCCACAATCTTATTTCAAGCTCAAGTACCACTCTTTTTCTTCTCTCCTCCTTCATGTGCATCTTACATATCACAATATGAATTTGTGTGTTACACTATCCCCTGGTACCTCTTTGCAATCTCCGATCTCATTCAAATTGCCCATCTTGCAAAGTATATAATCGATCTGCGAGCATCTGCCGTAATACCAATACGTTACCATTGTTTTTGTGTTCCTTCTTCTTGAAATATGTGTTTGCTGAGGTTATTTCCATCCTTTTCGCAAAATCCACAACTGGTTGTAACTCTCTGTCCTTTTTCACTCCATTATTTCAGTCCACATTTCCCCATTACCTCCTCATCTCCATTCTCTCCTACACCAACGTGTCCATCGATATCTGCACATATGCTGTCTCTTCTCTTTTGGTATGGGCAATATCAAATTGTCGAAATCGTTCCAAAAGTTGTCCATGTCTTCCTCTATTGGGCATTCAAAGTGGGGGGGGGGGGGCATATACGTTATAAGATTTAGTAACTTGACTTCTGATTCTATCTTGACCTACAGCAGCCTGTCAGCTGATATTCTCTTCCCTTTTAGTATGATGTTTGCATATTCCTCCTACAGTTTTACTCTTACGCCGTTAAATTTTCTCATCCCATCAACACCATGATAAATAATTTTGAATCCCACTTCTGATATTCCTGGTTTTGCTCCCCTTCCACTTTGTCTCTTGCACACTTTTCTTCTCTTCATCTTATCCACCAGTAAGTTGTCGTCCTTTTCCTGTCATCGATCGTACATTTAGCGTTCCTACTCCGATCTCCACCTCCTTTACTTTCTGACCTCTCTCCGTTGACTCACCTGTTTTCCTCCTCTCCTCATCCGCTGTCCAACGGTGGTATAGTTTCCATTGTAATCCTGCTGGGCTCCAATCACAGTGGCGGACGTTGTTAACCCGGGCCTCCTCCAGTCTTGTATGTTCAAATCATTCCGTGAATATTCGGTATAGTAAGTTGGTGCAAGTTTTATGCAGATGTCTTCCCTGACGCAAGCTCCAACCTGGAAGGTAAGATCTGTCTTAGCTGCCTTTTTTTACTGTATCATGCCTGACAGCCAAAGCAGCGGGTGTTACTCTTCGCTTCCTCTGATGGAGGGCCACGCACCTACACGGTAGAAGTGCTGCCGTATGCACTTACCTAAAAACAAACTTTTGATGATGACATGAAGCTAAATGGAAGCCATGGTAAGCTTTGTAGGACATTTGAACATAGATGTCAGCTTATTTTGAATTTCACTCGCAATGACAACCATTTTTTTCAATGAAGTGTTGATTCCACTAATTTAAAAGAATCTACAAGCCATAAACGGCAGTTTTCAAAACGGTGACTTTATTAATTCGCGACCTTAGAATGAAAAGGTTCTATCTCCATTTGACCTAATTCTGAGAAAAATGGCATTTGAAAATTGAGGATCTCATAGCCAATTTTCTTTTTAACATACATCACTGATATTTCGAATACTATTTCATCATGTAGTATCTAGTGGCCATGTCAATTTTCAAGCAGTTTTGAAAATATTAAG
>JAOXNP010058900.1:0-10723 GCA_028571245.1 Chromodoris orientalis
AAGCTCATTAATGACCATTGAAGACTACAGAGCCCAAATTTTGCCATGTTTTCTGACGCACTCAGCTAAAAAAGTGGTAAATTTATCTCTCTCTTGACAAGAAGCCATTCTTGAAACAAATTCTTCTTGAAGGAGGTGGGTTGTTCATTTTTTCATCATTCTTCATCCCATTTCTGTTTCCAAGTATTATTCTTTTGTTGCCTGACAAAGATTTATGTCCAAAATATGGGATTCTGCTTTTTCCTGACCTATTTATCAAAAGCACCTTTTTTTCCATCAATTCACATGGATCAAAACTCAATAACAATTGCTACCAACTAAAACCTTCAATGAAAGAACCCAACTTGCTGAAGAACCTGCTCCCTCGGTCAAAAACTTTCTCTGTTATACAAACTCATCTCCTAAGATTCTGCCCATGTTATACAAATTTGCCTCGAAGTACAGTCAGATTATGATACAAACTTATTATTTGTATTGGATTGAGATGTCACTAAATGAATGTTTTACATTGTTAACCACTCCTTGTTTAGTTTCAATAAGAGAGAAGGCATTAACAAATTACTCCAGCTAATTAAAGGTACATGACATGTAGACAAAGCCACATAGGCCAGCAAGAGACCACCTGGTCTGTACACCCAGCCTTACCTACCTAAGCTTCTTTCCATAAGTCTTATTATGGTACTGTAGGCAAAGCTAAAGCCATCTGTTTCTTTTTGTTGAATGTGATTCACATGACGCACTCCGCATCATAAAAGACTGATTATCTGGTCCCCTATTGCTTGGGGATTAGACAGCTAGCATCAACCAAGCGGCAAAGGACTTACACATAGGACAGAATTGGCTGCCACCAAGGCCTTCTATAGTGGTGCCATGACTGAGAGAAGACAACCAGAGAAACTGTGTTCTACCTGTGATGTTTTGGCTGCTCATATTTTCATGCAATAAGATTCAAAGTCAGGCCTCTGTCCTTTGTAAGACCTTTAAGGAACAACACTGGGTGAGAGCTAAGAGACATCAACTCATTCTTCTATCAGTTTACTTTGCCCTTGATTGTCTTCAAAATCTGATTGGCTCAGTGAATATCAACCACCCACTGGCTCAGTGAATATCAACCACCCACTGGCTCAGTGAATATCAACCAGCCATTGGCTCAGTGAATATCAACCAGCCACAATACAGATACTCGATGTTTGGTGACAGCCTAAAAACTTGCTCTTCAAACAGTCTCAACATTTACAGTCTCCTATTGCTTATTATCATAATTATGTGCCTAGATTTTGGTTAATAACTTGTTCAATCTAATAACCTGGTCTTAGAGTCTCCCAAAGGCCAGGTTTTATGGTGGTAACCTTAGTAACAGTTGCTTTGTGTTTACCTCTCAAATCAGTTAAAAAACAGCAAATGAAAAATCCATGAAAAACATAGAATTGTGCAAGTTCTTGTTGCAACTACCCATACAAATCATTGTAAAAACGGCAGCTGAGAAAGCCTACATTATATTAGAAAGAGATACAAAGCATATCAGGGAAGTCTATAAAAAAAAAACAAGGATGTGTGTCAGGAAGAATCAAGAAGTGTGTCAGTAAGTGCAAGGAAGTGTGTCAGATACAGCAGAGCAGTGAGGGCAAGAAGTGTGTCATAAAAAGCCAGGAAGTGTGTCAGAAAGAGCAAAAAAGTGTGTCAAAGAGAGCAAGGAAGTGTGAGAAACTGCAAAGGAAGAGTGTCAGGAAAAGCAAAAAACCGTGTCATAAAGAGTCAGGAAGTGTGTCAAAAAGAGCAAGGAAGTGTTTTAAGAGAAACAAAGAAGTGTGGCAAAAAGAGCCAGAAAAGTGTCAGACAGAGCAAGAATATGTATGAAAGGAATGTGTCAGACAGAGCCAGAAGTGTGTCAGAAAGAGCAGGAAAGTGTGTATAAAGGAATGTGTCAGACAGAGCCAGAAGTGTGTCAGAAAGAGCAGGAAAGTGTGTATAAAGGAAATGTGTCAGAAGGAGCCAGGAAGTGTGTCAGAAAGAGCAAGGAAGAGTATAAAGGAAATGTGTCAGAAAGAGTCAGGAAGTGTGTCAGAAAGAGCACAGGAAGTGTGTCTGAAAAAAGCCAGGAAGAGTGTCTGGAGGAGCAAAAAAGCGTATCAGAAAGAGCAAGGATGTATAAGGAAGTGTGTCAAGAAGAGCCCAGGAAGCGTGTTAGAAAGTGCCAAGAAGGGTGTCAGAAAAAGCCAGAAAGTTTGTCAGAGAGAGTAAGGAAGTGTGTCCAAGAGATAAGGAAGTGTGTCAGAATGAACCAGGAAGTGTGTCAGAAAGAGCCATGAACTGTGTCAGAATGCGCCAGGAAATGGGTCAGAATGAGCCAGGAATGGTGTCAGAGAGAACAAAAAGCTATTCTTCTCCTTACCTGGGGTATCTGTAACTGAGAAAGAATGTCAGCAACCCGAATTGATGATTCTGTTTCCATGGTGCCAATGTAAGCCTCAATAAGGCGAGTACCAATCGTTCTGCCCCCACCAACTAATTCAAGGTTACCACTATGAATGTTGGCAACAAGATTGGCAGCCCTGGTAGGAGACTGACATGTGTCCAAACCAAATCCTCCAAGAGTGAAAGCTGACAGCTTGTTTCTAAAGAAAGGAGTTTCACAAAGAGAAATAAATATCTTAGACAAACATGATTTCCTATCCATATTGCTCAGGAAAAGACAACAAAATACAGTGCAAAAAGAAAATTTAAGATGTTGAAAATTGATCCATGTTTCCTTTTTAATAAATACCAGATTTGCAGGCTAGCAGAATTAATATTCCCCCCCCCCCACTCCCCTACACACACACACACATACACAAAACTATAAAAGAGTGAAGATTTTAATAACATGCTTTCTCCACATGCTCACTTTATGATGAAAGGAAGTATAGCATAACAGTGTAAGCACAGATACTCTAAAGAGTTAGGACAGCAAGGATAAGATAAGATAAGGTAGGATAAAATAAAATTGTCTTTTCAATTGTTTTTGTTTACTTGGTTGTTTTTTGGTGGTCATCGAGGCTGGGACACCCGGTACTTTAAATGGAGATTTGAAATTTTATGTCAGGTGATTAAAGGTGCATCTCTTACCTTGCTAAAATCAAATTCACAGCTCATCTTGCCTTACAAAATACAAATGCTGAAAATGTGGTGCTAACGTCGCTTTTTCCAGTTCCCATAATAGTTTGGAATTAACAGAAGCAGACCATGAGCATGTCAAACTTGCTCAATGGTTGCCAAGTTTCATCTAATTCATTGATAATCCTCTAGCAATGTTATGAAGATAGCAACCCTTAGTTGGGGAAGTCCCAAAGACAGCCCTCACCCATGACCTCATTTTCAACCTGCCTCAGTGTGAGCAAGTGGAATTGCTATAATTATTATACTTGACTACATTTGGATGTGTGGACGGATATCTGTGAGTGTGTATATGTTTATGATTGACATCAAAACAATTATTGTACCTGTGCAAAATGACAACAAAGGCATATTATAATATCATTATCTACTCTTATCTTCACCTACTGCATTTATAATTATACTTACCTGAAAATGCCCTGCCCACTGTTGACATAATCAAGAGCATAATTGAATGCCTCCAACAGCTGCATGCCATGTTCATCATTAATTTCACCACAAGAGAATGGTGTGGGACCCTTTTTATGGACATCAAACAAACCTTGAAAGAAAAAAAGAAAAAGTTTTAAAAAAAACAAGACAAATCTGACATAATATCTATGTGAACAAAGCCCTGTATAAAGTATATAAATATACAGATCAATATCAATGCCTTCAAACAATACATTGTGTAGTCAGGACACTAAATTGTATTGGTGACCAAAAGCTCAATGAATGGCTGAAAGAAATATAAATGTACATAGATATACATATCAAGGTATGATCTTCTCAAGGATATTTGTGTAACAATGGCATGAATATTATCAATTCCATGATACAATGTAAAATACAATACACCATATCATAAAAACAATCATACATAAATAATGGTTATGTATCGTACAATGAAATCAATATCAAGCCATTGTTGGCTGTTGAAGTGCAGTGTCCTGTTCCCTCAGTTTTTAACTTGTACTCATTCACACCTGAGTTGTGTGGATTGACAGACTTGAGCATCTTACCCAGGGACACATTGGCAGGGAACCAACAACTTCTACCTGTAAGCCACTGACAAAACAACTGATTGTGTAAGTCCTAAATGGTCACCCATCTAACATCTATGCCAGTCACTGCTTGGCACACGGACATTCACTGTATGAACACTCACTGCTCCATGGGCACATCAGACACGCTATCATTCTGCAACAACAGTGGCCACAGCCTAACATTTCAGCCATGAGAAACTAAAAAAGTGGTCTGTTGGCAAGACTGGGATGTTGGCAGGAAATCAGGGAAAAAGCTTTACTTCACATCAAATCAAATAGCATGATGATGACAAGACGCCTGCCATTACACGATTAAATGAGCAGTCTGCTTTGCATGCTTCATAGGTAGTCTTTACACCAAAAAGATTACAGAGCTATGCAAAGCTATTCAAAGGCATTCAGCAAGGAAGGGTGACCAACATATGGACTGAAACTGTCAATCATGCCACTGGCCATGAAAATTCTCTTCAAATCTGAGAATGAAGATGTCCCCGGATTCAATGAAGATGATTATAATGCCAAATAAGTTTCCTCAGGTTCAGGAATAAGGTTGACAGTTCAGTGCGGCTTATTTGTGAAAAAAGTTATAATTTTATGAAAATTCAGTGGGTGCAGCTTACATAAAGGTGTGCCTTATAGTCCAAGATTAATGGTATATTATTACAAATAAAAAAAAGCAATTACATCATAGTTATAAAGATAGAAAGTTGATCTTTCAGCATAAAAAAAAACAAAACTGTTTTACAATACTCCCCAAACAAGGAATTTACACCTGTCTGAAATTATCGCTAAATCATGATTGTGTTCCTGGAAATTTCAAGGGCCACAACCCTGCAGTAGCATTGAGTTAATGCTACAGAAACTGAAGGTATGTTCAAGCTCTATTGGCCTCCATACCCTCATAGGAAGTTAAATCTTAACAGCATTCACTCCCTCGTTCCAAATAGGCACACATGCACAAATATATAACCAAACATACAGCATCATTATAAATGGGATGTTGATCATTAGGATGTCACAATGAACAATAAGGCAATAAATATCATTATCACTATATCTTGACATACCTATAATATAGACCCTGCCATTGATAAAAGTGTAATCCTTCAAGCTGAGATCAGATGTCTGGCAGACAAGACAATCATCTGAACAATCTGATTTAACATCCGCAAACACATCTCTCAGTTCCTGTTCATTGACCCACTGTTGAATCCCAGTGACACTCAAGGAACCCTGGGAAGAAAAAAACAAATCATGAAAGAAAAACATACACAATGTAGATAAATTGCATTCTGAACTAAATCTTAATTTTCTTCTCTACTCGTCCTCATTACCTGTTGATGAGACTATTCTTAAAATGTTTTACAAATTCTTTATGGAAAGCATTTTGTCATTTTCCTTTATGTACTAAACAGATTTATATCATTAAGTTCAAAGATAATTGATGAGCAGTAGCACAATTAAGGAATTTTCGCTGAGAAACAAATTTTATACAAAAATCTTCATACCATTAATAGTAAAAGTCACATCCTGAATAAGGGATTTAAACTTAATTCCAGGCAGACGTTAATGTTGTATTATGTGCACAACTAACCGGTGCTGGAATTCATACTTGCCGACAGCAGTATGGCTCTTAAATAAAAATACAAATAAATGTTTATCATAATGCTTTACTTACATTTCTAAGACCAGACATTGTTTGTTTGTCACAATGAATCGTGTTATATTCTTTTCTAGTGTGTAAAATGTACTTGCCTTATCAGGATAAATAAAGATTACATGAAGTAGATAGATGTTAAGGGAAAAAGAGGGGTGACCTCACTGACATTTGTCTCAGCAGACACCAGTCCCACAAATGTCAGGAATAAAAGGATTGCTGTCTTGCTACAAGTAAATTTCTTAGGAGACCTAAATTAAGAGCTGAGACAATTTTTTGAAGCTCATCCTTTACTTTGTGAACAGAATGTGGTAAAGACAAAAATGTACCAAAATGATGATGCCTTTTCTTTATCTAAAATGTGTCTATCATCACAGAATGAGGCTAAAATGTATTATTTTTTGGTTATCATTATTTTGTTGGGGGTTTTATAGTCAATTTATCCTTGCAATGTTGCCATCTACAAAGCACCTGTCATGTTGTTACTGCAAGTTCCACTTCCAGCCCTGGCAGAAGTAGATCAGTTTCTAAATGAGGCTTTACATTCAGATAAAATGGTGAAATATATAACTTAATACTACGTCACAAAATGACCAATACCTTCCTTAAATAAAGATATGAAGCTGAATATTTTAAACAATAGGCAAGTAGAATACACAAAAGGTCAGCAAAGATGGTTACACAATTCGCACACTTCTGATTGGATAATGCAAAACTGCTTGTACAAATGTGTGCTAAGGCCAGTCATATGCTATACTTTGATTGGTTTGTCAAATGCTTGACAGTTACAGTAGAAGAAATTTGCAGATAAGTTCCATGACTTCCGCCTGCCATCCTGCTAATAGATCTCAATTTCCCTGGGTGGGTTGATAGCTAGACATAACGTACAAATAGTGATTATGCCACCTACAGACAGTTACAAATATCAATATACACCATGAGATAACTTACCTCTATAGTTGGTGATCCACGCAATCTATATTTATACAATATGTATCCTCTGTTTGAATGACGATTTATGAATTCGAAGATCAAATTCTTAACATCTCTAAAGTACACATCATCCATGTAATGTATGAACCGGCCTTGCGTGTCTTCATCATGCTTGAAAGTGGCACACACAGAATCATAGCTGCCACCACATTTCTCTGTCAGGGTTCTGTTGAGTGCCTGTGTGATGGCCGTAACAGCGTGGATAGTTGGGAGGGTCCAAACGTCAATTGTGTCACCGGTTCTGATTTCTCTGAAAACAGGACATATGTGTAAATAACCACTTTTTCTAAATTTGAGTATACTTAAATTAAAGATGGCATTTATATACTCTAGCACTCATACCCAAAGTTTAACGATGCTTTCGGCATTTTACAATGACATTTTAGCCTCCTGACAGATAGCAACATAGAATTGTAGCCTGTTAGGTACAAATATATTTTTCAGACAAGGCCAATGCTGTCTTAATGGCCAGATACTCATTCACACCTAAGTTGAATGAGTTAAGCAGGTAAAGAGTCTCACCTCAGGACAGTATGCCAAAGACTTGTGTTGTGAGCCAAAATATGCCAATGCAACATGAGATATCAAAGATATGAACATAACAAGTAATAGGAACAATATTTTACTCAGGACAGTATGCCAAAGACTTGTGTTGTGAGCCAAAATATGCCAGTGCAACATGAGATATCAAAGATATGAACATAACAAGTAATAGGAACAATATTTTACTGTGAGCTTAAGGCAGGGGACACCTTAGGAAGGTGGGCATTCAGTACAAATTTAAGTCTTTCCTCCCTGTTGATGATGCCACAAGCCCCTGCGCTCAAGTTTAGCAACTGTTTGGTGGCTAATTTCCATCCTCTACTCACCCAAGAAGCCAATTGTTGTATGAATAGTTTGGAATGTTATATGAATGTATGTTGCTTTGGAATAAGTTTTTTTTTACACTGCCCCCGAAATCTTGCCATGTAGGTATTTATTGCAGATTGTATGTTATTGAGAGAGGCCGGAACAATTGGTGTCGTGTGTGAAATGGCACTGCGTACTTCACTGCATGTTCTATTCATATGATTGAATTTGAGTTCTATTTCATGAGCACAATTGATAATAAAAGGGTTCTTTGTGCATGTTTTTGTTTGTTTCTTTAATTCTTCGTGTGAGTTCTTTATCATGGATGGGTTGAGGTATTTGTGACAATGATTGCCTGTGAATAATCTACTGTGATATGCCTGTGGTGTTGTTCTATGTTTCTTAAGTGTTTTGTCTAAAGATGAAGCTACTGGCCCTGGTCTTGGAGTGAGTTTTCAATGAGTGATGAGAGAGAGTGTGTGTTCTAGTGTGTCGATTTGCTCTTAATATCTGCTAATATCTTCCTCTGTGTCACTAGATAATAAACAATTTTGTGCAAACTCTTGCCGCTACTCTATGTCTACTACCCGTTGCCACTCTCTACCAAAAAGCCTCAATGTTGAGCATACATCTGTAAGGTGCTCATGAGGTAAAGATGCGATTTTCATGTCTATGTCATGTCTGCTCAAGTAATCTGTGGTGTTTTAAAACTATGCCTAACAGAATGTGTAGATAAGGAGGTGAGACTTTGCCTAATTCTACTTATGTCAAAGCTGCATGTAATTAATTGTGATTTTTGGCAACATTTTTTTGTCTCCACATCCTTGTTTGATATAGTGTGTGTAGTCTGGGTGTAACATTGTCAATGTTCTTGGTTTGCAGCATGATGGTGTTATATTTAGTGTGTGTTTTGGGTATCAGGCACCACAAGCATGGATATGTGCCTTGTGGGCCTCAAAGGCCATAGATCTTGTACAGAAAGTCATAGTCACTGTTTAGGAAGACTTTGATGGTTTTGTTTTCCGAGTCTGTGTATGTAGGGCGACAAGATCTTTTTTGAGGATGTCATAAAGGAATCAAATAAAATTTGTGTGAGAGTCCCTGACTGGTGATAAGGCAATAACTAAAAAGTTTTGTTTGCATTGGGTTTGTGTGTGTTAGCAATCTGTCTTGTGAATTTCATTGAATGTTTGCCATGATTCGCTCCCACTTTAACTCAAATCTCATCTGATGGAATTGAATTGTTATGCTATGTGAATCTAACATGTACTCTACAAGACGTGTAAAATCAACTATTCTTCTGTATTGTGCCTGCAATTCCCCATCTCCACCCAAAAATGTTCTTTTCTCTATTCTTTCAAATGTCTGTGTTATCTCTCTAGAAAATTGCCTGAGTTTTCATTTTTTAACTATACCCCTACCTGTTTAAGTACTTGTCCCTATTTCTACCTTGTCTCCAGCTCAATTTGAACCCCAATGCCTCTTTCATTACTAGTGTGTGTTCCCTTGACATTTCTAGCCTGTTTTTGACACCTGCTTTTCTACTGATGCGCAGAATTTGACGGTGTAGTGTGAATCAAAGACAAACTTTACTCCATACAACTGTTGCTGCTTAGATATTATCTTAAAAGCATTGTTAATCCTCTTCTAGTAACAAGTATTCTTCCACTGCCTTTCAATGTTTGTCAAATTTTAATATAAATCATGAATTTTTTGCCATCATTCCTTTTAGTGACTCATACTTGCAGTAAATTTGTAATTCTTATGCTTCCACAAAAATTATGAATTTAATGATAACTTCCTCACTTACTACGTACACTTTCTCTTGGGATGCAATACAATCTAAAAATGATGTCAAAATATACCTCTGGGGACTTTCACATTCATCATCCTTGTGGAATGAGCCAGGAAGATTACAGTCAAAGATTTCCTCATAGATGGCACTCAACCAGGGATTGTCTGAGCTTGAAAAAACATTTCTGCTTTGCAGGTATGTGTAAAAGTCATCGACCGTTGGGGATGACATCTCAAAAAAGACAGAATGTTCAAGATCTTCCCTCGAGTCAGATTCTGAAATCCATCGGCGATTAGCAATGAAACGGAGATCTTGACCTAATATTAGCCTTGCGTCCAAGAAATCCTCGATGTACTGGTCAGGTTCAGCAAACACTGCAACAACATTCGTTTCAAAACCAGTCAATGATCCAAGGATGACATTCATGGTGCCATCTGTAACAAACTCATAACGAGCAATGACACAGATACCATAATCTTTCAAATAAGAAGTGAACCGATCAGCAGCTTCACGGCTTGAAGTATCAGGTGCATTAACAATAAAAACATAAGAAAACCCCATATTATTGACAAAGTCAGCCATGCCTCGAGCGATAATGGTGTCAACTGGTGCAGTGCGGAAAAGGGTATTGTACAAGTCTGTATCGTCAAGACCAGGAGCAGTGGCATCTGGAGACACAAGGGGAATGCCAAGCTTTTGGAGAAACAAGGCAGACTCCTGAGTTGTTTCACTGTCATATGTTATCCAGGCTATGATATCAGACTCTGTAGCAGAAGGGACAATTGACGCAAGATTTGTGGTGACTCTATTCAAAATGGCTAGAGCTCGGGTTGGATTGCTGCACGCATCGAAGCCAAGAACTCCTAGCTTCAATTGAGTGCTAATAGAAGCAGCGCCAAGTCCATTGTTAATTTTCTCCACAGCATACTTTACAATTTCAGAATATATAGCACCGTTCTCAATGCGGATATCTCCACAGGTATAGGGTCCAGCTCCTGAATAGTGAATGTTGAAAATGACTCCAACCAGTACATCTCCAGGCACATAAAGGAAATCCTGGAAGTTGAACATGTACAAACACTCAAGACATGGCTCTCCACAGCTGGTGCTGATGCTGGATGGGTTTTCACCCCCTTGAAGTAAGATTTCACCCTGTTGGTTGACTTCATTATTCCATGGTTGCACAACTTTTACCTGTAGGACGGAGCCAATAAAAAGCAGGAATTATATCATGCACTTGTTTCCTAGGGA
>JAOXNP010060010.1:0-10702 GCA_028571245.1 Chromodoris orientalis
CTCTAGTAATGACTCATGAAAATCCTTCTCAAACCTTTCCATTTTCAGTATTAAATGCTTCAGTCCTACGAAGGACACATAATAACTTGCTAGAACTACAAAAGAGCTGGCATCACTGGCTATTGTTCTACTAAAATAAAGTAGAAAAATGTATGAAACTATCTCTAAATGACTCTGTGTACATCAGGTGCCTCATTCAAGCTGATTTTCAGTCACTGTTGCTCTTGATCTGTGTTTTCTGTGCCATTTTTTCCATCTGTTTACTTTTTTCAATGTTGCTAATAATAGCACCATGGCAGAACAACCTTTACAGGTCTCAACGATGGCAGCTTTAGAGTTTCTAGTCACAATGTTAAACTATAATGACATTGAAAGTAATGAAACTGTGTCTGCAGGTAATGATTTTAACCACTTGGATAGTGCTACTAACGTATATATGTCTCTAGATCTTGCTCAAGCCACGATGAAATTGGCAATAAAAGATCTATATAGATGAGCCTGGGTCATCCAGAACCAGACAAACATAAAATTCATGACAAAAAATAATTCTCAAGGGATCTTCACAAATTTTGTTTGCAGATATGGATATATTAATGCTTCTTTGGATTTTGTACTTTCCAAGAAGTTTGATTTTATTAAATCAGTTTGTACTCCTTGGTAAGTAGAAAAAGTTTACATGACAAAATTAGCTATTTTTTGTTTCCTCCCATTTCAACACATATTATTTCACACATATTCCCCATTTAAAAATTGGTGTGACATTATGTGTTTCGCCCTTGTCATAATGGTGCTGTAATTAAAAATATAATGCACCTATTCAGATAACGGGGCTTCAGTGAGAGCCGTAGTGGAACTCTATCGATATTCTGTTTTGTCTTGGTTGAAACACATGGTCCAGGGCCCTGCTTATCTTCTAGACCTGTGTGTCCAGTCCTAAACAATTCAAACCAAAGATACACCTGTGATCTTTACCATAAACTGCTAGAATCTCACCATGAATTTTAGCCCTTTTGCCTGCAGAAATTGAATAACACCTCGAACTTCTGCCTTCGACCATTTTTCAATGAGACTGGCCAGTTTTGCTATGAAATCATTCGTGTTCAATATGAATGACAATATTGATGCTCCTTGGGGAAATTGCAATTTGACTGCACTTCCATTTGGTTTTTACAGGTTTAAAAAAATGGTTTAAAAGACATGGCCAATTTCTGGTTTTTTGTGGGACAACCCTCGTATCTATCTGTCTGAGACAAAGAGACACAGACAGAGAGACAGAGAACACGGCATGACTGACGACTCAGTTTTTGGGAGTTTGCACTTACAATAATTTACCTCTCAGCCTTCATATATATATATATACATGATTTATAAATTTTTGGAAAAAAACAAAACAAAATAATAATAATAATAATAATAAATAACATTTATATAGCGCATTTCTAATTAGTTACTCAATGCGCTTCACATACACATACACACACATACATACACACTTTTATGTTCCACCTCCGTTCCACCTCTAAAGCTCTTTTCCTACTACACCCTAAGAAAAAGGGATGCAAATGTCAGAAATCTCCAAATGACAATAAACAACTAAACACCACAAAATCAGCATTTAAAAAACTCCTCCTGCTCCTCGAATTCTCATTCTATTTTTATATAAAGATCTGTGCAACCAACATCTGTCCAGGTTTTTAGCTATTTATCCATATGAGAAAAGCAAAACGTTATTATAGTTTATGCAATCAGGTGGGAGCGTAAACAGAAACCTAAATTTCCGTACAGGCAGATGGTAATGCAAGCATAACAACAGATAAATTAACAATGAAATCCACTTGCTTCAAATAAATCATGGTCCTAAGCGAGATATTGTACAGCTCTGGCCAAACTCGGCTGTTGATAAATGTATGATTATTATGATATTATCTATTAACATAAAACTAGGTTTTAAAACTTAAAAGAATAAAGAAGACGAAAAAAAAACAAAAAAACTTTATCTTTCGGGTCTAAAGCCAGAATGCGACGAGGTAGCTTTAACGGAAAAAAGTGAACCAGTACGTGTAGGCATTTATTATTGATGACTCGACGTAAATTGGACAGATCAGAGTTAATGTATTGATAAAAATAATATCACTGCCTTTATTGTTAAGAAGAGCAATGCAAAACATTCAAAAAGCAGAACATGGCACTCAATAAACTAGAACATCTGATGTAATTTTGTGTTTATTTGGAGAGGGAGATTTATCTTCTGCCGTTTTAGCTCACTAGGAAGCATAAGTCTCAACAATTATCTCCACATCACACGCATTTGTCCTGGGCCAGTCTCTCCGCACCCGAATTGCCGCAGCAACAACAGCAGCGATGGCCAGGCTGAATAGGATTTGGTAGAGCGACACCATCTTCCCTATAAAATACAGACTCTTCAAAACCCTGGTCATTTCCCTAACCCTTTATGGACACCCTTGGCTGAAACTGAGAGGAAAATACAAGTCTTTGATACCAAGTGCTTGAGAAAGCTACTGCGTACCTCATATACTCGACTTAAACCTCTGGATTCCTTGTGGAACAAAGGGCCGCAGCCACACCTCTCCAGCGCACACGATTTTGGGAGACGGCCCTCAGCCTCAGTGCTCTTCCGCCACGTCTGTTTAGGTCTTCCCACTCTGCGTTTCCCTTGTGGGTTCCATTCAAGGGATTGTATTGTGATATTTGAATGGGATTTACGCAGTGTGTGACCAATCCATCGTCATTTTATTTTCTGAATGTCATATTCCACTGAGTTTTTCCTTGTTCTGTTCCACAGCTCTGGGTTTGAAATGACTTCCGGCCACCTGATATTTAGGGTGTTGCGCAAACATCTGTTGTTGAATGTCTGCAGTTTGCGCCGCGTGTTTTTCTTTGTTGTACTCATGTTTCGGACCCAAATAAAGATCATTAAATAAATGAGTACGTGCTCCAGGCAGTCGAGAATCAAGTCGGACCTCAAGAACCACTTCTATCAATTACAAAGCACCGTAAGCTTATTGCTTGGTTTGGGCACCTTCCGTCACGACAACCTCCCCCAAGACCATCCTACAGGGAACAGTGGAAGGTTAGGGCGCACACTAGGCCGACAGAGAAAGAGCTGGACACCTAACGTCGAAGAATGGACAGGCTTGACTATGCCTGGTCTCCTCTCAACAGCGAAACCTTGCTCACTTGAGACCATGTCTACATCCGACCTCTCACCGATCGCCCGCGGTGTATGTACTCTGACATCGGCACTGAGACTCCATCACTCCATCCCGAGTGTTGGTATTTAAATGTTGTGAACACACAAATCAGACATGAACATCTCGAGTGATCACAACACGTAGAACCTTGGCCTTTTCGTAGTTTATTCCTTGATGCCACAGACGCTGATGTTACCTCGATGGCATCAGTTTTCTAGCTTTTGTTTGAGTTTGTGGGAAAGGTATGGCGATATCATTGGCAAAGTCTGGGAGATTTCTTGCACTTATTTTCGACAGCAGCCTGTGATTACGTAGAAAAGCACAAATACTATATCATTTAACCTGCGTTCTATTGCTGGAGTTGATAAATAAAACTTGCTTGAAATCTTTTTTGTACTGGTAATCAAAGAAACGTCATATCGACAATATCATAGAAAATTTTGCGGCTTGGAAATGAAACAACCCACCATAATTTCATGTACCTTAAAAGCATGTCAAAATGTCCAAAAAAAAACAAACAAACAAACAGACTGCAACCCAAGGCAGATGGGAAACAAATCTGAGTGTTAAATTACATCATAAATATTGCCTTTATAATATAGGGATAACAAATTACTGGCAGTTCCAAAGATAATTCAGATTCTACCTTAGGTAGACAAAGAAGATAAGCATTGAATGATATTATATGAGGCGGTTTGACAATGCTTGATAAAAAAAAAAGATACATAATTTCCTTCAATTTGTTATCTTTACAAAAAGCCTTGTGAATTGATTCATAACATGTTTGCAATACGTCCTCTTACCTCTTATGTCTCATATTCTCATTTCCACCGATTTCATAGAAGGTGAAAATTCTGAAGAGAAGATTTTTATGATGTTCGAGGGATGTAATATTACTTAACTTTGATACCAGGCGGGATCAGTGTGGGTCTTAAGGTCATGCAGGTCACATCCATAGACTGGAAGGTTTGTGCTATTAGACGCAGAAAGAGGACAGGGGAAATAAATGAGCTTTTCTCAGTCTGAAAATTCCTCATTTCCCCCCGTTCCTTTAGGACTCGCAAACCAAAACAGAGATTTGAAGGAAGGAGGCCATAATGTTATACACATGTATTATAATAACAGACGTTTTCCAAATTGGAATGAAAAAGCTAGACTGTCCTAGAATGCTGAAAGATGATCTTTATTTCATGGTTATCTAGATGTTAAGACTCAAGGTCACCACGTCCTCATTCCACCCCCCCCCCCCATACCTAGGAAAGCGATTGAGAGTGGAAAGTTCCACTCTCACTCGCCTTTAAGTGGAAATTTCCACTCTCACTCGCCTTTAAGTGGTGAGCCCTCAATTCTTCGGTAAGCTTCTACTCTTACTCGCCTTAAAGTTGTGGGCCTTCAATTCTTCGGTGAGATGTCGTATATGTAAGCACTCCCTAGGACCATACCATTTACATCTCAGTCTAGCACTAAAGGAAGCAAATGGCCTTACACATCGCCAATCAACCGTGGTTATGGAGTCGAAAAGTAGAAGAGAGAAGATGAAGGCAGCCATCAGAGACCAATGGCCTAGAAAGTAGAGCGACGTCAAGAGGAAACTAATTAATGAAATTATAATTCTGATAAAAAGAATGTAGCTGGATAAAAAGTGTAGTAGGATAAAAGAATGTCGTTGGATAAAAGACTGCTGTCGGCTTCAAGAGTGTAACCGGACAGAAGACTGTAGCTGGATAAAAGAAAGTAGTCGGATTAAAGTGTCGTCGAATTAAAAACAAAATAGCACTTGAATAGAAGAAAGGATGTGTATGTTAGGCGCGTTCTGTCGATTTTGTAGATCCCTGGAATGTGCAACAATCCATCAATTTTAATTTTCTTTCCCGTCATACATTTCTGTTAGCATAATAAAACGGAATGTATCGAATCATGAACACTTTGTAGGATGCTAGTTAAAACAATGAAGTTCATTCTAATTTTGATTTATGAAAATGGCAATAAAACTGAAGTGAAAGAAAACAATTGCCTATCATTGTGGTGCTATAAACGTGGACTGATAGATCGATAGATTGTGCGCATTCCATGGATATGCACAAAATGCGTTGCGCGATCAACTCACTATTCGCGCAAATCCACTGAACGCGTCTAACATAATATATAGATAAAAGACTGTAATCGGATAAAAGAGTGCAGTCGGATAAAAGACTGTAATCGGATAAAAGAGTGCAGTCGGATAAAAGACTGTAATCGGATTAAAGATTGTCATTGGAAATAAGAATGTCGCTGAATAAAAGAGTGTAGTCGAAAAAAAATAAAAGGGAGTGTAGTCAGGTAAAAGAGTGTACCGTGGAAAGAATGTATTGGGATAAGTAAGCTTGAAATTACTGCAAAACCAGCCCAAAGTACCAAACAGAATTGTTGGAAAAAGACGATGAAATGAAGGGTAAGTATAAAGAGGAAGTAGAAAGGCGTCTAAGTTATCCTGACCCCACAGGAGACATCGATGCTCAAAGGTGAAGACTAAAAATGCGAATCGGAATCGGTTTCCGATTCAGTACCTCTCAAAGACATAATATCGAACCAAAAATGGATGACTAAAGAGATCCTCAACTTGATGGATGAATGTAAAATGTTTCAAAGAGAGAGTAGAGAATATAAAGAAATATAATAAGACATACGCAAAAGAAGGAGAGAAGAATGGGTTGATGATTAAATGTAATGAGATCGAATATCTGAAAGTCTCAAACTTTAACAATTCCATAACAATCACAAAGACTTGATTGGAAAGAAGCCAGACGCAAAGGAGAACTGTATCACAGATACAAATGGTGACACAATAATGAAAAAGGGAAGACGTATTGAGACGCTAGGTAGAATATAAAAAACCTCTACAGCAACCCAAAACTTTAATAAAAGTCTGTTTGTAGAGAAACCTCTGAAGATATAACAAAGGAGGAAAAGACACAACATGAAAAGAAATGAAAAGAAAGAAACCACCAGTCAAGACCTTTAGTGGACGTACCCATAGAACTTATTGAAGCACTTGATGACTATGACATAGGTGTGTTGATGATCTTTTTCAACAATATGTACGACCTAGGCATAATATGCCCAATAAAGTGTACAAATCGGTTTTTAAAACAGTTCCCCCCGAACGGCCGGGGTAATAAATTGTGACCAGAATTAGAAAATAATCATCATGAGTCAAAATACCAAAACAAATTACAAAGAATTATTATGAAAAGAATGAGATCAAAATTCCATAAAAAAAGTCACAATCAATTCGTATTCGTCAAAGACAAAGGCACAGCCAGGGCAATTTTCGCCCTTTAAAGGATAATGCCAAGTCTTATCGAAAAACAAATTAGGGTAGTGGACAAAGAAAATATATTCATCTTCATCATCATTGGTAGCAAAAGGCTGAGAAATACATGCTACCAATGATGATGAAGATGAATATAATATTTCCTTTGTCCACTACCATAATTTATCGAGCTACAACCGTTTGTTCGACTGCACTCTTTCATCCAGCTACACTCTTTATTCAAGCACATTATTTTATTCAATTCAACTCTCTCATCGAGCTACTGTTTTATTCAACAACACTCTTTAATCCAGCTACACTCTTTATTCAACCACATTATAAAATCCAATTCAACTCTTTCATCGAGCTAATGTTTTATTCAACAACACTCTTTCATCCAGCTACCGTACTTTATCCGATCGAACTCTTTATCATTCTACACTTTTTATCTGATGAAATTCTTTTATCCGTGTATACCCTTTTATCCCACTACGCTCTTTTATCAGAACTATAATTTCATTCATTAATTTGCTTTTACCGTTGTTCTATCTGGAGCACTGACTGGTCTCCAATGGCTGCCTTCTACCTCTTCTTATTTCATGCTATCCTTTTGGGTTGAATTTTAAGACTATTATAGCTGTGCTGTTTCTGTTTCTATCTTTCGCCTTCAGGAACACCTAGGCTGCTCTTTTATTTTACCTTGTGGGATGCTTAAGAGGTTGCTGTGTACTGTATATATGGACTGTTTTCTCTATTTCTCAATTTTCCCCAGTACTATTACTAATTATTTGCTATTTACCAGGCGAGTTGGAGGCAACCAGGTCCATGGTTATTTTGGGATTGTTGGCAGCCATAGCTGGAGTTGGTCTTGGTGCGCTGTTCATCATCCTTCAGATTGTGAATCAGTCTGCAATGAAACTCCTCGTCTACTTATCCTGTGCCAACTGTATCGCAGCTGGTAAGATTCCATTTCTTATATCATGACAAGCTTTGGAATATAAGATGGGAATAAGGTTAATCTCTTGCTATAGAACGAAGTGGTGATATATATATATATATATATATATATATATATATATATCAGGCGGGGCATAAAAAGAGACAGACAGACAGACAGACAGACAGGCAGGCAGGCAGGCAGGCAAGCAGGCAGGCAGACAAAGAGAGGCTCTCCTTACGCTTATTATATTATTACGGCATACATAAAAAAAGCCATCTCCAACTTTGAGGGTCTATAACTCCGCTGTCACTCCATTTAAAAAAATCAATTTTCTTTCACATATCGCCAGGCCAATTCTATTTCAGCTAGGTGTTAAAATATGATATGTACCGATGAAGCAGTCAGAAAGTTATGATACAAAATGTAGGGCAATGTCAAAATGTGCAATAATGAAATGCTGATCAACTCCTGCCACGTCGATTGGATGCTGTTATTATGCACAACTGGCGATCCGTCGACATGCCCGATCCCCAGGTCCGATATCTCTTGTTCGGTCACCGGTGAAGGAAATCTACAGCGGATTATTGCCCCTTTGCTGGTGTACTGAAATTGATGCCGCCTCAAAAGTCATCATTTTAGTTGTTTTATAGCATTATTATGCTGACACACATACAATTGCTCTGCTGAAGTACTATCGTTCACTTCACTTCTCATGAAGCACAATAAGAGTGTTTACTGTTTCCCTTCATGCTCGTTACAATACAATTCTATAGTAACAGGTACAAACATGGAATTAGTTCCAAAATCAACAATGAAATATCGATGCTTTGTGAAAACAGCAGTTATTATCTTGAATTAAGCTAGAAAGGTTTTGGTGAAAAAGAAATCTTATTTCGCATGCAAATTAATGTACGCCATTGCATCAAAGGATTTTCGGCAATAGGCATGAGAAGATCTATTGTGTCTATCAATGTTGTTAATACGTCTCTCAGCGAAGGGGTTCAGACTCTTTCTGAAAAATGAGGAGTACAGGGGCATGAACACAAATCTCGGAATGGAGATAACCTAAGATTAAAGTTCAAAGACTCATATCAAGTACCAGAGATATTACATTGTTAACTCTCTCAGTTTTTCACTTTAGTTTGCCTCACCAGCTATCTTTTTGAATATCCTTGCAAAAAAGAAAGTGACAATTTTTTCGTTGAATGTTTGCATTTTTGTTGCTAAGATAACTAAAAAAAATTATCATTTTGGAATATGCTCGTTTCCTCACTCTATTCTGTAGCTCCATTCAATTGTTTTCAACATCTTGAACAGTGAAGGTTCGATTTTCCCTAAACTATTATCCAGCGCTTGCACTTTGGCAAAGAATCGGTGAATTAATTTTCTCTTCGGTAAAAGTAAACATCTATTAGTTCTTTCACAAATAGAGAAGGCTCTCTCTAGAGTACAGTAGTGACCGCTTAAATGCACGCCGCCTTAATGCCCGTTTCTCCTAAATGCTCACAATTACAGAGGAACCGTTTTTTTTTCCTATATAAATTGCCCCTCTAAATGCCCGTTTCAAAATCAGATTTTTGCTTAAATGCCCGGTCTCAGAGGCAACAGCAGGTATAATTTTGTCAAAATTATCACACAATATGGCCGTTTTTATGATAACAGTCTTTTCTGCTTAAGCATAGATGTCATTCCATCGGTAATATGGCTAATCTATGACCGTCAACAATTTACATGCACTCCCTACCCGCAGGAGCAAACACACATACACACACATACGCACAAACACACACAACCACAAAAATACATTCAGGGGCATACACTTTACTCATACACACATAAATCAAGTAATCGTGGTACACAAAGGTCAAAATTAGACTTATAAAGACCTTTGTTGAATGGTATAATATCCTGTTGTGTCCGAGATACGTATTTCACTTTCAAAGGGTTCTCAGACTTAAAAGGAAACACGCTCAGTTTGAGCTCGTGCAGTTTAAACTCGTATTACGTTTTTGGTTTGTTTGTTTTTTTCTAAAATAAGAAACGATAAAGAAAAGTTGTGGCTGAGATAACGCCTAATAAATGATAACATCACTAACATTAATAACACTGTTCATGATCACCTATTGCGTTTTTTAAAGTAATTGCCGTTGAAAATGTGGATTCTGTATGTATTTCTTTTGATATTTACCAAGTTTGGCAGCTACTAAGAAGTATCGTCGTTACGCTTTCAAGGTAATAATTTGGAAAGAATAAGATTAAGAACAGAACCTTTTTTTACCAGAGTTCTTTGCCCTAGTATGACCATTGCCTATTATTATTAAAGGAAATGGGTTTTTTCGTCGAATAAGAATGAACGTCATCACCAAAGCTAGCATAACGAAAACCAGTTAAGGCTATGCAATTAGGGGCTTCCTTGTTTTAATGACTCTCAGATGTGCCTAGTCATTTTCCATTTGTGGACCAGTGACGTCTGTTACTTGTGGCAGGAAAGGTAACGAAAGTTAAATGAGAAAATAACTTGTTCTCGTTTCGAACTTATTCAAGTACATGCATACAAAACATAATATCAATGACGTCATTAAGGAAATTTTGACGTGAGACGTGTCCAAAGTTTGAAAGCTTACGTCTGTAGGAGTGGAAGAAGAGAAGACATTCTTCCTTTTCCTTTAAACTCTTAATCTAAAGTTTGGTGATCTTAATGTTAAGCAACAACTTCTTTGAAAGGTATGAGATGAAAAGTTTTATGACAGCAGAAATGCTGGACACTTAATCACGAGTTAGATGTTTAGTCTCGCTAAAGTGCAGCTGAAATATCACGCACCTTAAAAAGACCAAAATTAAATTACTGTCGGAAAGCAGTCGGGGTGAACACGTCACTAAAGTCTACGTCACTAGATGCGCGACCGCTATAAGAGGAAATTATTTTGTATGTCACACAATTAACCCATGGAATAGTCTTGAGTTTGAAACAAAAAAAAATGCTGGTTTATTGAATGATTTCAAAATTTCTCTGAACAATGAGTTGACTGCATTTAGATATCTGTTAATTTTGTATCTTTTAGTTTAAATGGAAAACTATTATTCTGATCGATTGAATATTTATGTTTGACACAAAGTGCTTTGTTTTAAACCATAATATGTTATCATACTTTCTCAGATTTTTTTTCTAAATTGCAGATGGCATTTAAAGGCACATGCTGAGACAGCCCTTAATTGATATTGTATTGTATTGTATTGTATTGCATTGTATTGTATTGC